>VDFB02358134.1:192730696-192997436 GCA_007258455.2 Sequoia sempervirens | reverse complement strand
AAAAACATAAGAGAAAGCTTACAAAAGAAAAAATTGAAGCATATAGACAAAGAGATAGGGAAGGTCATAGGAAGAGAAGACAATGTATGTTAAATATTGGTGAACCTAACCCCTATGGTCTTTCAAGTGAAGAGGAAATTGAAGATGTTCGAGGTGAAAATGTTGGAATTGAATATGTTGAACATGATATTCAAATTAGGAATGAAATTATTGAAATTGATAATGAAAATGTTCAAGGTGAAAATGTTGGATTTGAAGATGTTGAACATGATATTGAAATTGGGAATGAAAATATTGAAATTGATAATGAAAATGTTCAAGGTGAAAATGTTGGATTTGAAGATGTTGAACATGATATTGAAATTGGGAATGAAATTATTCAAATTGATATTGAAAATGTTCGAGGTGAAAATGTTGGAAATGAATATTTTGAACATAATATTGAAGCAAGTGTAAATTATGTTTCACCAAATTACATGAGAAATGAAGAACCTTGTATCGAAGAAAAAACATATTCCAATTTCAAGACCTTCAAGAACCCCTAAATGGTTACTTGAATTTGATGAGAACATTATAAATAATTTTGAAGGCAAGAGGTCAACACGAAATTTTTGGTTGTGGGCTAGAATACTTTTCAACCAATATTTTAGTGATAAGACATTGACCGAGCAATGCCAAACTTTTGTACAATTACTAAAGATGAAAAATATGAGACCTTTGCTAGCCAAACTGAAGATTCGTGTGAACAAGAAGATTGAAAAAAATTATATTATTGTCAAAAATATTTTTAATGCTCTCAAGTCTATTGGAAAAAGTAATAAGGAAAAGGATAAGAGAGCTGCTCGGAGAGTCATTACAACTACCCTAGTAAGCCATAAATTGAAAAAGGCTCGCTTTATGAGACAAACTTGTATTGATTTTGACATAAATTGTAAAATTTTGGTTAGAGCACTTGCAAGAAGAGAAAGAATAGATGATCCTCTTCAAAATGATACATGGGCTTTTGCTGGGAGGCTTCCACGTGTTGATAAGAAGCTAACCGATAATGTAAAGCAATTAATAGTGAGACATTTTGATTCAATGCAATATAAATTAGTAACAAATTTGAACATCTAGAGTGCTTGCCAACTATTTTTAATCTTGTTTCACTTTTTGGGGATAGATCTAGGAGAACTTGCCTCCCCATGAGAAATCAACAACCCTTATGATATTTTTGAATACCACCAAGTCCCTATATATTCAAGAGTAGATCAAAGATAAACATTCATACCCTTATCAACCCTTAATTATCAAATACCCCTATCAACCCTTACTTATGTTAGGTTGATTGTGTTTGATTGATTGCATTTACTTAATTATCCTAGGTTAACTTCATAAATAATTTTTTTTGTTATTTATATTTTGTTGAGCCCAACCAATCCTACACTTGATCCAACCTTCTTTTTAGGGTTTTACATTATTAAGGTTTTCAAATCTATAGTTTTCTAATTTTACATTCTATTTTCAAATTTGAACTTTCTTATACATCCTTGTATGTCATTGATACATTTTTCTATTAGGTTTTGCATTTTTTATGTTAAGATATAGTAAATTATATTCACTTGCAATTTGATGTGTAAATCTCTTGTATTGTTAGAATGAGTACTTGAATGATCATGAGGTGTTGACCATCGTTGCCATCAATGAAATTGACCATCTCTCACATGTAATGCTTGGGAGTTACATTGGGAGAAGTGGATCATCTTTCCATAATGTTATGGGTTCCTACTTAGTTGATATGTTCATAGTGGAGGGCTAGTTTTGGGAATTTGTGCTCTCGATGAGTTATTGGTCAAATACATTATCTATTCATGGATTCTATCTTGAGTGCTATCATAATTACACATTGGGGTGGTTCGTGGTTTTAAACTATCAAGAATGGTTTTGGTGGCAATTAGTTTGGGGAAACCACTTACATGGTTTTATCTTCCCATTGCTTTGTAAATTGGAGGAATTATATGGAGGTTTCATGGGTTATGCAGGTGTACTTAAGGCCTTCAAGGGCTCGAGACAAGTTTGGTTGAAGGAGTTTTTTTCTTTGAATCAATAAAGTTTCAATTGCTCAGTTCATATTTTATGTTTTTCTTGTGTTTTCTGCCTGTGCACAAGCCATTCAAGCATTTTGTATAAAACTTTTATGTAGAAACGTTATTACATGTCTTCTGTTATTTCAAGAGTGGAAGGTGTGGAGAACTGGGTTTTGAAATAAAATGAAGAGTTAAAGGTCTAAAAATGGTGGTTTTTTTTCACTTGAAAATAGAGTTTTTACACTAGGGTTTGCAAAAATATCTGAGATACCAGAAGTTTCTTTGTTTTCTAAGCATATTGGGGCCTAAATAAAGGTGTCTAAGGTGGTGGCAGATTCTAAAAGGTTGTGGAAGTGCTACATCCAATAAACCCTCAAGAATTACACTAAAAACAAGGGATTTTTGATTCGACAATTATAGGTCCGTACAAATGGAATCCAATTGCAGAATCTTTGTTTTCTTGGAAATATATTTTCTTCCCCAAGGTTTCAGGGGTCTGTGTGGTGTTTGAAGGTATGTTGCTTTGCATTTTTGGGTTAATTGAGTAGCCTGTTGAAGGGTGAATGTATAGGAAGTCAACACTGGTCCAAATGAGTCTATGTTGTTTCTCATATATGTTGTGTAACTTGGATATGGGTGTTTGAATCATTCATGTGTTCATTTGGTGTTTTGGAAGATTGTGGAGTAATTGGACAAAAACTAGTTTCTCACTATTACAAGGGTTTAAGCGGGTTAAAGAGGGAAATGTGTATTTAGTTTCTTGTCAAGTTTTAAGGGAGTTTTGGACTGTCCAAAGAGGTTAGAATAGTCTTTTTAGATTCCTCAAATAGGCAGGTTGCAAAGAATTTGTGATTGTGCCCTTGTGTCTGCATCAATTTTTCACCTAATTTCACTCTGTCCAATATAGCTTGGAGTGATTCGGCATATTTGGGTGCAAAAGAGGACCATCCCTAGCGTAAACGTACCCATCTAGATGTGTTGGAATAGTCTGTTTGGCCATACGAGTTGCAAAATGAAAGTTGCACCACTTTGCAACTTTACACTACTTGCATCTGGCAATTTTTCCCTCCACTGAAAAGTCATCACCAAAGGAAAACGCCTTAGAGATAGCAAAAAATGAGAGATTTTTTGTAGATGGTCCCAACACGATCCCATAGCCTTAGACGAAGAGTCTGTAAGCATCACGGTCTTTGAGAAATAGCCCTTCAAATATTTCTTCCTTTTAGCACTTTGGACTCTTAAGGGAAATCGCCAGTCCAATGTAGCTCAGAGTGATTCGGCATATTTGGGTGCAAGAGAGAACCATCCCTAGCGTAAACGTACCCATCCAGACATGTTGGAACAGTCTATTTGGTCGTACGAGTTGCGGAATGAAAGTTGCACCACTTTGCAACTTTACACTGCTTGCATCTGACAACTTTTCCCTCCACTAAAAAGTCATCACCACAGGAAAATGCCTCCGAGATAGTAAAAACTGAGAGAGGTTTTTGTAGATGGTCACAACACGATCCCATAGCCTCAGACGAAGAGTCTGTAAGCATCATAGTCTCTGAGAAATATCCCTTCAAATATTTCTGCCTTTTAGCACTTTGGACTCTTAAGGGAAATCGCCGGTCCAATGTAGCTCGGAGTGATTCGGCATATTTGGGTGCAAGAGAGGACCATCCCTAGTTTAAACGTACCCATCCGAATGTGTTGGAATATTTTGTTTGGTCATACAAGTTGCAGAATGAAAGTTGCACCACTTTGCAACTTTATACTGCTTGCATCTGGCAACTTTTCCCTCCACTGAAAAGTCATCACCACAGGAAAACACCTTCTTGATAGAAAAAACTGAGAGAGGTTTTTGTAGATGGTCACAACATGATCCCATAGCCTCAGACGGAGAGTCTGTAAGCATCACGGTCTCTAAGAAATAGACCTTCAAAGATTTCTACCTTTTAGCACTTTGGACTCTTAAGGGAAATCGCCAGTCCAATGTAGCTCAAAGTGATTCGGCGTATTTGGGTGCAAGAGAGGACAATCCCTAGCGTAAACGTACCCATCCAGACATGTTCGAACAATCCATTTGGTCGTACGAGTTGCGGAATGAAAGTTGCACCACTTTGCAACTTTACACTACTTGCATCTGGCAACTTTTCCCTCCACTGAAAAGTCATCACCACAAGAAAACGCCTCTGAGATAGCAAAAACTGAGAGATGTTTTTGTAGATGGTCACAACAAGATCCCATAGCCTTAGACAGAGAGTCTGTAAGCATCACAGTCTCCGATAAATAGACCTTCAAAGATTGATTCCTTTTAGCACTTTGGACTCTTAAGGGAAATCGTCGGTCCAATGTAGCTCGGAGTGATTCAACGTATTTGGGTGCAAGAGAGGACCATCCCTAGCATAAACATACCCATCCAGACATGTTGGAATAGTCTGTTTGGTCATATGAGTTGCGAAATGAAAGTTGCACCACTTTGCAACTTTACATTGCTTGCATCTGGCAACTTCTCCCTCCATTGAAAAGTCATCACCACAAGAAAACGCCTCCGAGATAGCAAAAACTAAGAGAGGTTTTTGTAGATGGTCCCAACAAAATCCCAGAGCCTTGGATGGAGAGTCTGTAAGCATCATGGTCTCTAAGAAATAGACCTTCAAAGATTGTTGTCTTTTAGCACTTTGGACTCAAGGGAAACTAGTGGGCAACATAGTTAACTTCTTCACAAACTTGGTTTGAAGTAATTTCATTCTTTTTTGTGCATTTAAATGGATTTTTAAGCCTTCCACCCTAAAAGTGACCTCTAAATAACTTCAAACACCTTAAGGAAAAAGAAAAATAGGAAAGAAAGGATACTTCAATAGGAATAGAGATAAAGGGTCAGATGGTGCTCCTACATTCAAGAAGAAGTGGGACCTCTCCCAAGTCCAATGCTTTCGTTGTGACAAGTTTGGTCACTATGCAAAGGATTTCCCAACCAGGCCTAATCAACATGCTTCATTTGTGGATATGAATAAGTTCTCTCAAAAGGATTCTAAGGAATTTCTATTCTAAGTCATGGGCCTGTGTTCAAGCCATGAAAGTTGTGTGTTGTTTTGTGCTCAAGAGCAGCGTATCTTGCATCCATCAAAATATTTAAAGAGGTAAGTATTATTTGTTTGTTAAGTTATATCTTTTATTTGGATCTTGTAATTAGTAAAGAGAGATAGTGGTTTCTCTTGAATTGTGTTCACTAGCGTAAGATCCTTTGAAGACTTCATTTATTGCTAGTCTTTTCATGTTGGTTGTGAAGATTTTTGAGTGTGACTCTAAAATAAAAAGAGAATTGAAAGTTCGATGGTGATTGGTCACATCGATATCATTCTCTAATGCATGATTTGTGATAGAGACTTGAACTCTTGGAGAGAGTTGGTTCTACATGCTAACCGCATAATACATTCAAGAAATCTATAGTTGTGCTAATTATTTTTTTTTGTGCTAAGTTTTGCACTCTCGAGAGGAGTAAAAGATGGAAGAAAGAGTTATATCAAAATTATATAAAGATAAGTTTCTTTAGCCCTTCATTCTAATCTTTTGATATATTTCTCTTTAGGCTAATATATTTATTCATGTTTTAATATTATTCATAAATTCTTATGTGTTCATGCTATAACCTGAGATAGTAAACCTTGTATGATTCTAGTCTCGATATTTCTTTGGATAGTTATAAACTATTAGTAATCTCTCTCTAAAATGCTTTGTGAACAGCTAGAAGTGGGAAGGTGATGAGATATTGCTTAGCGATGAAAAGCTTGAGGCATCTTATGAGGAAGTCATGCAAACCAAAGAAATGATCAAGCATGAAGTCACAACTTGTAGCCATGGAACTGAGCTAGTGGTTAGAGGGAATTCACTTCTAGAAGTCTTCTTTGCAATCTTTGAGGAAGGGATCAAGAGGGAGTTCTATGACTCATTAAGAAGAAGTGAAGATTATTGTATTGCAAGGCTAGGTGCTAAATCCTTAGAGGATCCCTTCAACTGCTTAGATCAGAATTGCTCAAAGACTGTCATTTGGATTTGATATTGGTAGCTCCGGAAACCTATTCAGAATAGAGTGATCTGCTATGAGGTCAAGGAGGTCTACCTTGAACTCTCTACAGTACCAGAGGTATGCACTGGAAAACATTTATCTAAGGAAAGCATTGCAGGCAATCTTGGACGATGAGGTCAGAAGGTTGATGCAAGTACTTAAAGATTCAGAGGGATCCTACTGAACCTAAAGAATATGGTTGTGTGTCTGACCTAAAGAGCACCTCTGGATGTTGTTTCAGTTGAGTTATGTGATGACTTCCTGGTGTAGCAGGAAGCAGTCTTCAGTGGTACTGAGTACAATAGAGGCTGAGTTTATTGCAGCTTGTGTGGCAGCTCGAGAAGCAGTGTGGCTTCGTAAGCTCCTTCCAGGATTGTCTGCACAATTAATGGAGCCTACTATCATTCACTGTGATAATTAGTATCAGTGATCCTTGATAATGAGTTCTTCTTTGAGAGAAGTTTGAGGTGAAATCCCTTGGTAATGATTTCTTCTCTGTGAGAGAAGTTCGAGGTGAAATCCCTTGTTAATGCATTTTCCTCTGAGACAGAGGAATTTGAGGTGCAAGCCCTTGTTAATGCATTTCTCTTTGAGATTTGAGGTGAAAGCCCTTGTTTCCACCCTTTGAGAGAGTCATGGTGGATGTCATGTGTGTGACTCCATGACATATTTTGTACTTGTGTTTCACCCTCTGGGAGAGCCATGGTGAAAGTCATGTTGAGGTGACAACATCATGCAAGTGATGAAAACTTGTACACACCATAGTATGGTTGTAGCCATTATGGTTGATATCGTGTTGAGGCGATATCTAATATCACAATGAGATGATATTCTTCTTTTCACTTATGGTTGTAGCCATAGTACTAAGCATCATGATGAGGTGATTTTCCTTGTGCAGCTGGAAGTATCCTCCCTAGCTGAGAGGGAGTGTTGATGATTATTGCAGCGTCAGTCATATCCTTCCAGCAATCTCCTCTACATAAGAATAAATTAAATATAGCCAAAGCTATTTAATTTATATATATATATATATCAATTTTTGACTAATGCTAATTCATCAAGAGATACGAGTTAATGAAGAGGTGCATTTATGAAGAGGCCAACATGCTTGAGGCACGATTTATGTCAAATAATATTTATTATTTTATGAAGGTCAACTTCTATCTTGGAGGCGCAATCTTTGAGGAGGCACATTCTTTTTGGAGGCCGATCTATATTGTGAAGAGTCGCATCTCTCTCAACATGTATATGTATTAGATACATTTCATTGTTTGGAGACATACATTTTTCATGCATTCCATTTCATATCAAGTGTGAGTTAGTGAGAAACTCTTCAAGTGCAGATCGAGTTATTGTGAGAAGGCTGAGGATTATCATTTGAGAATTACATCATTGTATTGCTATGTTGGCATCAGTCTGTGGTGCATATTATTAGGCCTCATTATCAGCCTTCATTGTAAAGGAGTTTCTATTGTGATTCAATAATATAAGTGATATTATTGGCAGGTTTTTTCTCCCTCAAGAGGAGGGTTTTCCCAGGGTATCTACTGTGTTATTGTGTTTGATTTAGAATTAATTTTATGTGCATTAAATCTGATCATAAAACTAACACAAGTAAATGGCTGCATAGCGTGTGGAATGAGGGGGCAGCAGGCCTAAGACCCCTTTAAAGTTTGTTTGAGTGCTTTCTTTTCATTTTTTGTGAGTTTTGTGCCAAGTTTCCTCAAAGAAATGTGGTCTCATAGAATTCCCTGACAAGCTAATGTAATTGATAGCTACTCCTAGTTATTAGTTATGTAATGTGAAGTAATTGCATACCTACTTAGGTTGACTTTGTAAAAACTATATTGTTATTGAAATTTTTTCATCTATCAGCATCTAGTTGTTACTTATGCAATGTGAAGTAATGCTTTGAGTTTGAAAGATGTGCAATGCAATGTAATCAACAATATGAATATAAACTACATAATATTTAACCATTCTTTTTATGCTATTGTACATTGATATTTAACCATTTCTCACTTGATTAAATTTTCAAAGAGTTTAATCATGCACATGAGGAGGAAATTAAATTTTGATTGTCAACTTCTATATATATCAAATTATCCAATAATCAAGTGTATGTCCATATACAAAAATGGCATCAATTCCAACTCAAACAAAGTTTTACAATATGTGGCATATGCCATCTCGGTATCTATTCAAAATTTACATGCCAAAATGTCTATCTCATCCTAAACTACTGGTGGATCATCAAAATGGAGCCTCTTTGAAGCACTCTCGTTGGCTCTGAAGGTAGCTGCACAAGAAAAAGTCAAACCACAATTGAGATTAGCTATACTATATAATTTAAAATTGAATAATTAACATTAAAATCAATACACATTGAATTATAATTGAACTCTAAAATTGAAATCTTGATTACCTGAAATATACGTCTCTTCAAGGGTCAGGAGTCCTAGAATATACCCCTCTCAAAGAACTAACCAAACCAACTTTTGTAACGTCAATCTATATATGTGAACAAAACATGAAATTGATCCAAGTTAGCATAGAATTGTCGTAATAAGAACATATTTACCAAGCACAAAATAAAATAAACACATACCTCTTTAGGGCTGATCTTTTTGTATCTCCTTTAGGTGTTTCAACACCTCCTCCTTCAGTGTGTTGTGGCACTTATCAAAAATGATGTATAGCTCACAACCACCTGTACATAAAAATGACAAGTACATATGAAACTATGAATCTATGTCAATGTATGCATAATCAATAAAATATCTTATAAATCTTAATTCAATCAAATTTGAGTTCAATTACCTTTCCCTTATCTAACATTGTGTGTCCATAGTCTAGAGAGCATCGCACCTTGCTCACACTAGGTGTTTCCTACAAGCAGAGAATAAGATAAACATATAAGTTAATATATAATTTCATTAATGACAATTCAAATGACAAGCAAGTATACAGTAAAAAAATGTAAATGAGTGAGTTTGAAAATACATACTGTGTGCATCTCGAGGCTAAATGAAATGGCCCTAAGGGTGCTATCAGTCACCCGTGTGAGCTCCTCCTCAGACATTAACTATTAAATAGACCATGTAAATAAATATTAGTACTTGATACTATCTCTTATTAATATTCATTTTTAAAAAAATGCAAGTTATGAATTTACACCTTAAATGTTACCTGTGTAACTACTCCAATGTCCACCTCTCTAGCAAGAGAGGACTTTGTAGGGTGTGCTCCACTCCCCTGCATGTGATCTGCTATAATCTCCACATCCTGGATGTCATAATCAGAAGTTTCTAGTGGCTGCTCAGGGGGCTATACAATAGGACCCAAGCATATTTGTTGGCACGTATTGCAAATATGTGGCACACAAATATGTGGACCCAAGGAGGAGGATGCAGCAACACTAGATCCATCGCCAAGATCACCAGACTATGGCTGAGCTACTGAAGAAGCATGGGAAACCAAAAGACCACTCAAAGAGTGAATGACCTGGATAGTTTGTGTGGTTGCATCCTCCGTAATATCTAGATGTTGTACTAGAGGTGGCAGAGGAAGGGGAGGATGGGGAACATGTGGGTGCCTGACTACTCTAGCTGCCTCTGGCCTATCCTGGGGCATACCTCCACCAACGCCCTGGAAGGGTTCAATGTCAAAGTAATTGACATGATGCCCTAAAAAAAACTCAGCATATAATTTTTTAATAAAGTAAAAAGGCACATCAATATTATTGTTGGGTGGTTTATCAAAAACCATACACCAATGATCCCAAAAGTTATCTACTATGCCCCTATGCATGCACCATTTTATAGAAAGTTTTGGTTTGTTAATATTAACTGGAAAACCAGTGATGGGGTTAATAAATAAAGAGGCTATTTGGGATTTTGTTATTTGGAGATCTTTCACATCATCATAAGACAATCCACATGCATAATATTGTCTCATGGTTTCTCGCCACAAATGAAATGCATTATGTTGGGTGGAGAGGGCTTCTACATTTGTAATTATTCCTATCAATGTGGTTAACATACATGATAATCGAGGAATTTTCTTATAAACATCACAAATGCCCCTCAATTGCTCCAGTTTTTCATGAATTAATTCTTCAATTGATGGTTGTGGAGGTGGTGGAGCATTTGGAATTTCTGCATTTTGATTCTCAGCTGGTGGATTTTCATTCTCAACTGGTGGAATTTGTGCATTCTCATTCTCGGCAGCCATAATGTCTGATTAAAGTTAAAAAATAATTAATCAAATTAAAATTAGACAATATAAATGAAACACTATTTTTAAATCAAAATCCATTAAAAACATTCATTTTTTTATCAAAATCCATTCTAAACTCAATTGTTTCATAAAAATTAAATCAAAAACCCTATTTTGAAAAAAAATCCACAAAAAACATTCATTTTTTTATCAAAATCCATTCTAACTTCAATTTTTTCATAAAAATTCAATCAAAAACCCTATTGTGCAAAAAAATCCACAAAAAACATTCATTTTTTTATCAAAATCCATTCTAAACTCAATTTTTTCATAAAAATTCAATCAAAAACACTATTTTTTTTAAAAATCCACAAAAAACCATATGAAATTATTCAAATCTAAATCAAAATTGAATCAAATCAAATAAAAATCAATAAACTTACCTTTCCAAATCATATTTTTCCCAAATCGGATATCTGTTACGCGAAGAAGCAATTCACTATGCGCCTGTGGGTTCTTCACTATCAAATAACTTAAAAACAGCGACTGACTTTTTTTATATATGCTTTTTGCAAATCAGATATCCGATTTGTAAAACTAGGTTTGGTGTTTGGTATGGTGACACCCGAGCCTAAAAAAATTCAACACGTTCTTTTCGCCTTTTTTGGTCAATGAAAGACGTGTTTTTATCCTCATTGCCACTTTTTGGCCCACCATGATCCTACACATACCCTTATGTTAATGTATGCCCCTCACTCTAAAGGAATTACTAGCACCCGTACTGTGAGAAATTACTTTAAAGTAGAAGAGAAAGAAGAAGATATGAGAGCTTACTCAGAAAGCCCTATGCCAATTCATATGTTTCTGATAAGCTACATCATAAAGAAAGGGAGTATGTCACATGTGAGTCAATCTAAAGACATGTCATTCACATCTCAAGATTTCTCTTATATGTTCATGAAAAGTTATTGAGTGGTCGAAAGAGAAAACGGAAAATGACGTACAAGGGATAAGGTTGTCTAACCCTTTGCCCCCCACTTAGTGCAGGACAAGGGTGAGCCTAAAGTGGATGATGGTATTTTTCCCCTTGCAATGGATGCAAGACATGCAATAGTGAGAATGTTATTATCCTACAACTATTACATGGCAAGGAGCAGCAACTAAGGTTATTGATGTGAATAAGAAAGAGTCTTGGAAGAGTCTTTTGTGATAGTATGGATCTTAAGTGAAGGTTTGGTGATCTTGGGTAAAGGAGAATAACCAATACCATGAGTTGTTTGTTGTGTGTTAAGCTCTATAGGGTTGCAAATACCTTGCTCTCGAGCACCACAACCTTTTCCATTATACCCAAATTGTTTCATGAATTCATACCATTTTCCATAAAGCTATTTTAGTTCTTTGGAATTGGGGGGTTGTTCATTGTTGTGTTCGTCAAGGGTTATTGTGGAGTTTGTGACATTGTCTAAAATGGTTGAGGTGGATGCTTTTGAAAGGTTATCCAAATTTTGCATTGACATGATGGTTGATTGTTCTTGTGTCTCCCCTTTCTTTTGTGTGAATATGTATTCACCCATAACTGATGGTGTGAATTCTAAGGATCCCTAATCATCACCAAATAATTTAGAGGGAAATTCCTCATCATTGTGTTCAATTTCAAGAGGATCTACGTTGGATGTTGGAATCAATGTTTTGAGAGGACTTGTAGCTCCTTTTTCAAGATGCAAGCAAATTTCAGGCTTGGGATCTACTTCAATTTGATAATTTTTATTATTATAGGCATATTTCATTATAAAATGAAGGGTTGAAGGCACTGCATTCATCTCATGAATCCATGGTCTTCCTAGAAGAAGGTTGTATGAAAGATCATAAGGCATGACATGAATAGGAGTTTGCAAAGTAACCACCCCAATCGTAATAGGTAAAGTGATTACACCAAGTGGTTGCTTTGTTGTATTATCAAATCCTCAAATAGAGACAAAATTAGGTATGATTTGTGATCTATCAACTTTTAATCAATCAAGGAGACTCACACCACACACATTAAGGGAAAAACCATTATCTATGAGAGTGCGTTTGATACCTGTGCTATGGAATTGAGCAATGAACATAAAGGCATCATGTTGTTTTCGCAACTCCAAAGAAGGGATATCATGTTGATTAAAAGTAATGTCAAGTTTAGTTCGATTCGGTTTATGAATTAAATATGCCACATCATTAGAGTTGTACCATGAGGATCTAAAAGTTGTTGTAGGGTTGTTTGAAGTTCTTGTAATATGGTGAGGTTTGAAGTAAATCCCAAAGGGATATTTTGGCAGGAGTATTTTTTAATTGTTCAAAAAGATCATACTCCTTTGTAGGTGGGTTATAATGAGGAGCACTAGGTGGATTATGTAAAGGTAATGAGGGTGGGATTGGTTGTGTCGGTTGTGGTTTATTTCATGTGTTATATGTATGAGCAACAATATCATCACTAGATTGTTGTGATACATTAGTGTTAGGTGGGTATAAAGTTTGGCATGGTCAATTAGAGGGATGAAGTGGATGTGAGGGTGGGAAAGGATAAGTTTAGGTTTATTTGGAGTTTGTTGTTTGTGTGAAGGTGGGTAAAGCGTGTAGTGAGGTTTATTGGAAGGTAGATAAAGGGTGTAGTGAGGTTTATTGGAAGGATTCTCTTGTTCTACCATACTAGGAGAACTTGTAATATGTTCATCTAAGAATGAAATTTGCAAGGTAGCTTCATCACAAGTATGAGGAAGATCAAGGATTGAATTAATTTGCTCGATAATTTTTTCTATAAGTGAAAGGAGACAACTTAAATTCTCATGACTCTCATTGGTTATGTTTTCTAATGACATAGTATATTCTTCACAACTAGGAGAGATACTAGGAGAAGAAAAAATGGGATTATCATTGATCATTTATGAATTCATTGCTTTGTTCCCTAATATCTTCAAAAATAGGATGTGTAGGGGAAGGATCATAAAGAGGGTTGTTGTAGACCTTAAATATTTGATTATTTAAGACCAATCTATCATCCTCATCATTTATAATCTCATTCTTGTGTTATAGTATCTTCCCAAAGGGGATGAGCAGAAGGAAAAACAAGATTTACATGATGCTCAATGATTGTATCTTCTTTCACCAAGATACTTTCATCACTAAAAGGAGAGGTATTGGGAGAAGAAAAATATGATCATCATGGTTATCTATGTTTGTATGCACTTCTATCACACCATCCACACAAAGAGGAAAGATAGGAGGGGGTATGAGGTTAAGGTTAACATTGGAATTTTCCCTCTCTTGTGCTAAGAGACTTTCATAACTAGGACATGAATTGAATGCATGACAATCATGCTTATTAACGAACTTTATCTTTGTAAATTTTTTGAAAGAACAAACTATGCGAACCCAAGATGCAATGTAAAAGGCTGAAATGAAATGCAATTTTCAGAGAATAATAGACTAATTATGCTATGGGAATGTAAACTTGAAATTTAAACCATGCATGAAATGAGCTAAATGAAGCTAGATTGGATGAAATGGATGATATAGAAATGCATCTAACTGATATATACAGGATAAGGCACCAATCAGAAGCTTAAAAAAAAAATTATGAGATATGCAAAGTGTTGTTTCAAGGGTCAGAAGGGACTGATTCGCCCAAGGTGATGAATGAGTCCCAGTATGCACTTTTTTCAAAAAAAATTGAAACTTGTGACTGATTTTTATTTTTTTAGAATTCTATGATGTAGACGTAATTGAAAAATGCAAAATTTTAGAGAGTGGAAATGAATTTAGATGCTAACAATGCAACCTAAATGCACTTTTTATGAATACAAAATTTAACACCTAGCACGCAAATGAATCATGCAAATCCTAATGCAAGCTCAATGAAAGCCTAGATATATGAAGGACTCCAAAATTAGACAAGAAAGTGATCAAAAAGTAGGTTCACCAAAATGAACCATAGATTTTTGGGTCTATGTACTTCTCTTGCACTCTTATGGTTTTTCACCTAAAATGAGAGATAAACCTCAAAAACCTAGGTGGTTCACTCAATCTAAGATATGTATGATGAAATTATGTCTAAATGAAATGTTCTAGATGCAACTAATTGATAATATTGATTGATTAAGTATGCTAAACTATTGAAATGCAACTTGTTTGAAAACACATTATGTTATTCAAAAATGAACTAGAAATGATTGCAAAACTTAACAGAAATGGATGAAACTGAGAGTGTGAACCTAGGATCTTGATGAAGGCTGGAAAAGACATCTGGAAGGATATTGATACTTAAATTTAGGCCTGTTGGGACTCATTCACCACTCTAGGTGAATCAGTCCCAGTTCTAGATGACTGCACCAAAGCCCGTTTTAGCCAAATGGGTGTCCAAATCTACAAAAATATTCAGAGAACATGTACAGTGGGACTCATTTGCAACTAATCATGAATTAGTCCACTTTGGACTTTCTAAAAACTCAAAAATGGAATATGTAGCTTTTGAATTGCTCAATCTGCACCTCCAGAAGTCCAGATTTGAAATTGCCAAATTCGGGCCTGTAAGTGATTTTTTCTTGATATTTTTGACTTGAATGATGAAGAGGTGACTTGAATAACTTTTCAACTTGATCTTCAATGATTTCCAAGCTTCTAAAGGACCTAAATTTGTAAACAAACAAGAAAAAAGAGAGATATCTTGAATGTTAGGGCATGGGGGTTTGCCTTTGTCAAACCCCTTTTAGGTAATTAAACCAAAATGATAAAATAATAGAATGAAACATGCAAAATGGAATTTATTACCTTGTCATGACGATTTTATCTTAAAATTCTACAACATAACATGAAGATTCAACCCTTGAATGCTTTAGAAAGCTAGCTTGATCACTTATAATGAAGAAACCCTAGCTTGCTTGACTTGGATGAGGAGATGAATTAATGATGATAGATCTAAGAATGAGTTTTTAGATGTAAAATGAGGATAAACATACTTATTTATAGAAAAAATTTCCTTAGTATCCCGATTATACCTCATCACAGGCCGACATGTAGAAAAAATGAACTTAAAACCTAATTTTTCTCGCTCAAACCTCGAAAATGACTCAAAATGGGACTCATTCGCCACTAATGGAAAATGGGTCCTACCTAGATGGGACTAATTCACCACTAATGGGGAATAGGTCCCACAAGGGTTATGTTTGCTAGCTGGAATGTCGATAAGTAAGAAAACTAGGCTTATATGATGACTATGTTGGTTATTTGATCAAATTATGCCTTGGGATGCACAATATGGGTCAATTAAGCCCTATTAGTGATGATTTGAATGTTGAATAGGGCTTGGGACACGTAAATCAATGTGAAAGTGTGATTAAATACACTTTGCAACACTAAAATTAGGTCCACATAGCCTAGAAGGGCACAAAAACCAATGTGAATGTGCAAGACACATTACAACACTAGCTTATCATTAAGTTTACATTAAGAACCTTCTAGATTGATGTAATAATGTTATTTAACACATTTTATAATGTTTAATTAAGGAGAAATAGGTTAATTAAGTCTAGAAAAGCATGAAAGTATCTTAAACAAGACTTTACAACACCTTTACAAGACGTCATTAAAAGCATATTATTTGATTTGCAAGGGTCCAAGACCTAGTGTGGATGCATAAAATACCTCACAACACTTGAATCAACACCTCATTAAGTCCGATTACCATGAATCAATCCCATGTCAAGCAAAGGATCCTTTTTTCTAGGACACGATGATCTTAGACGGTTTTCATTTTGGGAGGTGAACAACATGGTACATTGTATGTTGCTATAGGTGTGGTGCCCAGAGCATATCACATGTAACAGACCCACAAGGTTTCCATGCTTGATAGCCCTAGGGTATCCTTGAGATTTCATCTATCCATTACAACAGTTTTGGTAGTATGTTGAATTGCACGTTTGGAGAGTTCGATTCGACTGACTAGACGAGGATGAGATCCTATGGAGACCTTACCAACTTATCTTACAGTGGCTAGATGAGACTTGGAAGATGAGGGGATTGTAGATGGATAGGTTCTTGATAGACATACATGATTACATATTATGGCCTTTCTACTATGATCACGTCATGCGACAGTTTGGATAGGTTCAACTAGCACCCTAAACATGACCCTTTTTCAAGAAATCTGTAAGGAGTGCATAGAGACCCAATGATTGTAGACGGTTCACTACGGAGGATGTTGTCTACAATGACTCCAAGTTCTCAGATCATGATATCCCTCTGGTCTTCAATGTTGATGAGGTTGGTACCACAGATGCCTACAACGAGTGGTGGAAGTATCACAACTAACTCCCGTATTCCTAATGGACAAGTCGATAGGTGATGGAGGACCACTCCCAGATGAGGGAGACAAGGGGAGGACAGGGCTAAGGAGACATGCTACTAGGATGCTGAAATATTTATAGATTTGATAGAAGAGGACTATGATGCGGATGCAGATCCTAACTATGATGGCCATGAGGGGGATGAGGATGAGGACGAGGAGGTGGAGCAGTGGAAGAGTGACTACAGTGAGGTAGTAAATGAGGATCCAAAGGGCCATGAGTGGGTAGGTCCATCTCCAATTCGTGTTACAAGATCATGAGCAACAACTATAGTAGGCACCAATACCCACAACCATGGAGAGGCTAGCACATCCTCCATTCTCCCTACACACAACGAGGTTGGCTTTCCACAACTATCCAGAGAGCTAGGTGATGATATTTTATTTACTATCATGCTTTATGCTTATTTTTATGCTTTGTGCTTTGATTTTATGTATACATATATATCATGATATGCATTGATTATATTTATGGTTTATATCTTGCAAGAGCTGTGAGAGATCTTTAAGATCTCTATTGTTAGGTGGTTGCAAAGATAGTACCCCCATCAGTCTATGAGGAGGCCATTGATACAGACTATGTGCCCCCACCCATTGTGGAATGGGATCCAAAGTTGTTCCTAGGCCTTATGTCACACTATGAGCAGTGTATGAGAGTCTCAGGAGGTGCATCCACCAAGCTAAGGCTTCCCATGATGTACAGTCATCTCAGACCCTAGTAGAGTTTGAGAGACTATAGTTGGAGGTAGCTAGACTACAGGCGAAGAGAGATCAAATAGCGGGGGAGTGTCAAGATTCCCTTGGACAAGTGTAGGTTTATAGTTTGCTATTAGTACACTCAGTGGATCACATACCACTATCTCCTGACAGACCACCACTAGAAAGATGTGAGCACCAAGTCCCGATGAATCTAGGAGTCACATACCTCATTAGAATTGTATATATTGATGACATGTACACAAAATTTATATATATATACAAGATTATCTTGAATAGCATGAAACCTAAAGTAATCACTTAAAAAATGAATTAAATAATCACTTTAGTTTTCAAGACACACAAATAACTATTTGTCAAGAATGAAGCAATGTGGGAGAACATAGACTGTTGTCTACTAACTCTGACATCATTGATTTATCATTCACGCTATTCAAGTTTGTTAGACATAGTATAAGCGTAGATGTGTGGCATTAATAGGGTCTTTGAGAGGTGTGTCATCCATTTCTATTAACATGTATGCACTAGACCCATAACTTTCATTAATTATATACGGTCCTAACCAATCAGGACTGAATTTCCTTCTTCAGTCAGGTCAGCATTAATGTTACATTGATTTTCAAATAAGACCAAATCACTTTTGTTGAATAAACAAGGGATGAAATTATCACTATAACTACATTGCAATTTTTGAGCATAAGCTTGGAGATGCTCAAGAGCATCAATGTGTTGCTCATCAAGCATTTTGAGCTAATGCAACTATTGTTCTTTATAAGTATTGTCATCAATAAGCACTTGAAGAGAAATCCTTAATGTACAAATTTCTAACTCTAGGGGCATAATTTCCTTGATACAGTTGATGTTTTTTTTATCCACTTCTCAACACAGGAAATGCATAGATGCACTACCTCTCTTGAAAGACAATCTACCAGAATCAAATTGTAGAGCACTATCCCAAGGTCTCTAATGTCAGGTTTTGATAGTGCTTGGAATATCTCAATTGTTTTATGTGATTTTGCTGGAATCACAAGGTGGACTTATGGATGAGTTACAAAGCATGGGAAGTTAGGTCTCAAAATGGAGTTCCTAAGATGGGAAAGTTGTTGTGAGTTTGTTGTAGGTTCAAACATCAATCTTGAACTCCATTTTATCATTGGATTTAGCTCTACAATGTGCAATGAACCTTGCCTAAGGTTACTCATTAAAAAAAAGAGAAAATGGCAGGGGAGAGAGGAAGTTCCTAGACCTAAAACTACGAATGAACAGTGATCATGGTGGCTGCTATAGTAGACAAACTCCATAAAACTAAGTTTTGTTTGACCAAGAGAACCTATAGCTACACAAAACTAGTGCAATCTTCTAAGGACTGCATATTTTCAGATTACACATACACATCATGCACATGTAATTGAACTAAGTTGCAGCAATGAAGTAAAGAGCTCAGACTAGCTTTGCAAAGTGACTCATCATCAATGAACCTCAAAAAGCATGAGCTGGAAATTCATCAAATACTGAAACAACAATCACCATCACCACTTCCATTCAAGAAACTAACACCTAAACTAATAGGGAAGTTGAACCATGCATACATAAAGAGAAAACTCAAAAGGAACACCCATAAATTATGCAATGTTGGTTTCTATTGTTGTAGAATGTCCTTACATCAATTCTCCAACCCTTTACAAATGAGGGGCAAGCCCTTATTTATAGTTTTCCAAAGTCTAAATGAATGGCTAGGATTAATTCACAATGAGTGGCTTAGATTTGATTTACATTAGGGTTTCATCTACCCCTCATTATCCAACAATTTTAAAATGCATCTTTGTTTTTTCCCTGTTTTGTCATCTAGTGCTCAGGTGTTGTAGCAATTTCGTCATTTAGCTGATTGCCCTTTTATTGTAGCTGAAACTGCCTAAAACCTACCTTCTTACTTGATGTGTTCAAGCAGTGTTCTTCCTTAGATCAAATGATCCCATTGACGACTAGCATCAATGGATTGGTTTCCCTTGATTCGGGCGGACAGCTCCCTCATGCTTTCTTCAAGGCCACCCCCTTGCATTTTTGTCCTTGACTTCCTTGGCACAAACCTTCTAACGTCGACCTTGTTGGTGGGTGCTAGGGGGAGAGGCGAACATGAAATGAATGGTGACAGGAGTGATGCACTTTACCTTGTTCAACTTTCTCAATGGGTCTCCTGACAGACCCGTAGTAGGCTCCTTGAATCTTGCGTACATGAAGTGTCGTAAATGCTTTCATACACAAATCAAGACAAACGTTAGTCAAATCCTGCAAACTCCTTGTTAGAACCATCCATGCATCATCAAAAGATCATAATATTCATATTTGGAGCTCATTTGGACCATAAACATTAATGCGGGCCCAAGGGGGTGGGCAGCGAATGGGGAACAACAAACCGGAAGGGAAGTTCCCAGACCCCGCAAAACATAGCAAAACCAATATTTTCAATTATAGCACATGGGAGGAGGGGAAGAAAGAGTGCCAAGACAAACTTCCTCAAGATTTGACCCATTTTTTAAAAAATGAAAGTTTGGAAGGGGAAGGTCGGAGGGTCACTGCCCTTTGAAATGGCAATGAGCACATGATGGCCCAGAAGGAAAGTCCTGAAAGGTGAAGGAGGGACCAGGTCCTGAAGGTCGGGTCATCAGGGGTCAGCGGATGTTCAAAAGGACCACGGAGGGACGGAGTCCTAGAAATGGCCATGGAGGGGCTGGGTCTTAGAGGTCGAGTCGTCGGGGGTCGGTGGATGTTCAAAATGGCCATAGAGGGATGGAGTCCTGAAAATGGCCACGGAGGGGCTAGGTCGCGCGGGGACCTGCAGATGTTTAAAACAACCAAAGAGGGACAGAGTTCCAGAAGAAAATTTTTGAAACCCCTGAAACTTAACAAAACCTTGGCAGTTCACTTAGGCACCACAAAAACATCCCAAATCCATAGAAAACTTGTCCCCAAAGTCAAAAATGTAGAAGGCGGACTGTTGGGGGTCCACGGATGTTCAAAACAACCAAAGAGGGACGGAGTTCCAGAAGGAAATTTTTGAAACCCCCAAAACTTAACGAAACATTGACAGTTCACTTAGGCACCACAAAAACATCCTAAATACACAGGAAACTTCTCCCCAAAGTCAAAAATGAAGGAAAAAGTGAATCGAGCGAGCAGGGAAATTTGACCAAGGAAATCATGTAGGGCAGACCCGAAGGACCTAGAAAATTTGTGGGGTGAAACATGGTTGACTTGAAATGATATTATGAGACTCATTGACCTTTTTAGACACCAAAATTAGGGCACATAAAATGAGATGGGAGCAAAGCAACCCATGGGGAGCGAAAAGAGGGGGTCTCTGCCTACAGTGGGGCGTGTGTGCAAAACATGCACAATAGGTACCATAGACAAGGTGATAGGGAGTAGTTCCAGTGGATTTTTTGATACTAGTATGGTGGGCCCATAATGAATATGTCAATTGTGTGTTCCAATCCTTGTTGTATTTGTTTACTATCTTCCTTAGGATTTTTTCAAGAGTTTTATTAGTTGATTCCATTGGGAATTAGTGTTCACATAGGTATTGCATCATAGTATGCATAAAATAATAATTATGTTTGTTATTGTTTGTTGAATAGGTTATTATATTGGTGGTACAATTTTTTGTTTGTATTATTTAAAGAAGTGGTTTAGGGAGTTTCCTATACAATAGGATGTGAGAAATCCTATATGTAATGTATTTGAATGAAAATGTAGAGATGTAGCACTGACATTATTTTTCTAAAATATTTGCATGCTTCTATTATTGTTTTGCCCAAAATTTCTGATATGGTATAGAGCAGTGTCATTGTAGGCTATAGGGTTGAAATTATGAGAGGCTGGTGCAAATGTGGAAGCTTCCCATGTCACAGAGAAAGCACTGTGAGTTGTAGAGCATGGTCGATCTAAATGCATTTGTTGTAGAAGGAATTGTAGTGATTTGGAAATTAGAGGAGAAGCGCTTCTGGTTGAACTTTATCTTGCTGTGTTATTTATACCATATCTTGGTCAGCACAAACAACATGCACCCCTTGTAGCACATGTTGCCAAAAATGTCCTAGCCAACCTTATGAGTGCCCCCACTCAAGGTATGGGCTCATGCCATCGGAGAGAAGATCTATTGTTTAGATCAAGCCTTGAGGTAAAGTCCATGCTTGTTGAAATTGTTCCCCTTCATGCCAATGTCCTCTATATTAGGCTCTGCTAAGATAAAATTAAGGAATTTAGAGCAAGGACAACCTTGACTCTCTCACGAGAGGGGTTGGAATATGAGTTCATTGCTACAAGGAATTTGATTCAGTCGAGTGGCATTTTGATTTTGTACCCAATATTCATACAAAGTTTCCTCAAACCACAAACTATGATCATATTCACGTCAACTAACAACATTGTTTAGAGAAGTAACTTGAAACAATTGCGTTAGATTTGTGTTGGGAAAACCCCCATGTTGAATTTCCTCCAGAATTGAAGCCCATTTTGTATAATTGATTAGTCGCAGAGAGCAGTAGGATTCGGGCAGGTGACATGATGGAGTTATTGTGGCTATCGTTCTACAGAAAAATCTAGAGAGTGTTCCATCTGCAAACACATTTAATCCAAAGTTTATAAGAGCAAGGTTTGTTATAATTGCATCTGGCATCATTGTGGGTTTTGCCAATCTAGTTTGTGGAGTTTGTGTTGGCATAATTGGGAGTAGTTGTGCACCCTACATTATGAGAGATGGGGATGATATCAAAGTGAAGAGCAGCGTGACGATTTGCAACATGGTTAGCAACTCCAAACTCACTCACCAGCAATCGAAACAAGGTCTTGCAGTTGATTCAAACTTGGGGGGAGTTTGATAATGAGCTTCATCAAGTCATTTAAACTAGTAATTGTGTTTTATTTAGTTCAGTTTTTAAAGTCTATGTCTATAAATTGAAGTTAAGTTTTTAATAGTTTTAGTGATAGCTTAGTATTATTATAATTATTTTATTAGTTATTGCTAGTTTTTACATAGTTTAAAAGTCTAATAAAAATATTGTATGTAGTCAAAGTTATAACTAAAAAGTAATCTTTAATTACTTTTTAATTTTCATGATTATTGTCAGTGAGTCAATGCAATAATTATCAAGAGTCAAAGTGTAGTTATTATTTAGTATTGTTAGAGATATTTTGTGTCAAAGTCAAGTTATGTCATAGAGTCTATTTTTAAGAGTTGTTAATTATTATGTCATCAAAATTCAAAAGTGTCAAAAAATACTCAATTGGAGTGCATGATCAATGGTACCCGACACTCCTTGTAAGAAGTTCACATCAGGGGGGAGGATATATTCTTTCCTCACAACTGATGAAATGATGTAATGTCCCCATTTTGGCCCTACACTCTTCATTTGGATTTAGCCTATTTTCGGAAATCTGTAGGCTAAGTTGAGGTGGAAAATTAGGGTTTCCTCTTTCAGATACTGCTCAGTTGGTGTTCTGAGGTTGTTGTGCAGACTTACTATTTATAGCAGTTCGCTATTTTTAGCAAGTCTATCTTTTGGCAGTATTTGTCTAGCAACAGTTCAATCCTTTGCAGTTCAATGTTCAGTTTGGCTTTCTATTATTTTGATGTGAACTTACTATTTATAACAGTTGGCTATTTTTAGTAAGTCTAATTTTGGCAGTAGCATCATCAACAATTCAGCTCAAGTCATTTTGCTATCCTTCAGTTTCAGTTTGGCTTTGGTTATCTCCATGGATTAAGTTTTATACTTAGTCATTTTTATGTTTCTCAGTTGTACCCCCACACCTAGGAATGATCACTTCATGTTGTTTTTAAAAGGGGGTCATTAAGGGGTCAATGGTGCATTTAATGAATTATTAAATGCTTTATTGTTGCAAAGTGAAGTTGGATGCCTAAAAGAGGTTGATTAATATTTTATTATTTCAAAAAGTGAAATGCTTAAAGTGGCATTCCTTTTGAAGTTGAAGTGATTCAACTTCTTGGAATTTGAAGAGTCTCTTGTTACTTCATTTGCCAATTGAAGCTTATATATTGCTGCTGTTTGAAGAGCTGATTATCTTTGGAAATATTGTAAAGTTATGCTGCTGGTTTGAAATCCAAAATCTGGCTAAGGGAAAGCTTAGCAATTTGTCTCCATTCTTCGGACCTGAAACTATGGTTCCCTAGATGGTGGATTGAGAGTGTGCTTCATTCAGAAGTGCACATTGAGCTTCATTGTTGGAGAATTTGAAGTAATTTTTTAGTTTTTGAGCTTGCTGGTTCATTCATAGCTGAAGGTGATTTTCATTAACAGCTCTTTGTACAATTTTAATATACTTCTGGGTATTGAAGATATGGATTCCTAGCACTTGGGCGCCCCTTCCCATAGAAGATCAGAATTTATTTCAAAGTATTTATTTTTATTCTTGCAAAATCACCCTTTCTAAGGGCCATACCATGTTGGGAGCATTGAGAATTGTGCAAGTAAATTAATGGTTGTTGTTTGAAGCTATTTCATCATCATGACATGGGCGCCTATCCTCCAGAGGTTCATTGCAATTGATTTCACTCAATTTGGAGGTAAATTGATAAAATTATGTGCATTTCATTAATGTACAGTTTGTTGGTCTGATTTTCTGTATTCTCTATTTCTGATCAGACTTGTTAGTTTTTTATATAATGTTGGTTTGAGCTTCATTTATATATCATTATTGTATTGTAAGAGTTAGAGGAAGTGTTACTCTAACCATTGATTGATTTGGAAGCATATCTTTCTTATTTGCAACTGCTTAATTCATTGTAAAGCTGATTAGTAGTACTAATAGCTATTTATTTTATTTGCTGCAATTAGTTTAAATTTCATACTCCCACGATTGAGTGGTTGAGTTTAAATAATCATCTTTCTTAATTGTAAGTTTCCCCCCACTAAATAAGTGGTTGTGTGGACTGTATTCCCCCCACGTTAATAAGTGGAAGTGAGGATTTAAATGGTTGGCTTGCCGCCTTTAATAATGTAATAATCTCACCCACTGAATAAGTGGAGTATCCCCACTGCTTATGGATGCCTGCATCAGCAGATGAATTGTAATTTTAGTTCAGTTTACTCCTAATGATCCTCTGACCATATGCTATCACCTCAACCACATTGGGATCTTGGTGAACATTCTTGGTTAGAGTTACTTCCATGCTGATTTGTTTTTGGAGCTAACGCTAATCAGTGACTTGTTGCTGGTTTGTTTATTGAATTTTTGGGAAAAATTAAGAGAGAATATTTCAGTGGTATCAGAGCAGAAGATTCTGCCATCCTATGGATCAGTGCTTCATGTGGCAGATGAGTTACAGTGATCTCCAGTACTACACCCAAATTTCAGATTAGATTCTAGTTCTGCTCCTTGCGGTTTCCAGAAGTTGGCACAGTTTCTTTAAGATTTGAGAAACCAAGTTTGTCATATTAAGGCATGGCTACCGATGAAGAGATGGGTGTGGCAGAGGCACTGTATATGGCTGGAAAGAAACTTGACAAATACTTTCAGTCAAGAGAAAATGAAGAGAACATTCTTCATTTGTTAGAACAATGTTTGAGACAAGTGAAGCCATCACCTTCAGAGAAAATGGAGTTGGCACTAGCTCCTGCAGTGAATTCTTTGAACCAACCCTATTGGTTGGGGCATCCTGATGAAGAAACCAAGCTACTAATTTCTTCTTGTTTCATGGAGATAATAAGTATTGTAATTCCCCAGTTGCCCTATGATGACGAAACTATGAAGATCATATTGAATATGATAGTGGAAAGTTTTCAAGATTTGGATGAAACTAGTAGTAGCTTGTTTCCAAGAAGAGCAGTTATTTTAAAGACATTTTTTGAAGTTAGTGCTTGCATCTTATTGATAGAATTAGAGATGGAGAATCAGATTTATCACTTGTTTAATTATCTTTTCACCTTGACCTGGAGTGAGCAAAAAGAGATTATGCTTGCAGTTGTCATGAATGTTCTAATCTCTACAATTAAAGAAGTTGATAGTCTTCCTGAAAGTGTCCAAACTCTTCTTTTGGATGCTTACAAACGTGAAGAGCAGATTTCTCCCACTGTTGATTTGTTAGTTAAAGAAATTTTCAGTCAATGTGAAAATAAGTTGAAACCATTTTTAAAGATGAATGTTATGAACAAAGAGGAGATTTCTGAAGTAGAAGAGGAGGATGAAAGTTGGAATCCCTTTGAAGACATTGCAAAAGTTCAAAGGGTATCCACGAATTTGCACTTACCCAAGCATTTTGTAGAAGAATGTAATGTATCAATGGAAGCCTTGAAGACTAGTGAGGTACTCTTGTTTTCTACAAAGGAGAATTGTGAGTTGACTTGTGTTAAGAAGCCTCATGTTGAAGATTCAAAGAAAGAACTTTTGGAAACAAAAGTTGAAACAGAGATGCATGAAGAGGCCATAAGTGCAGATCCAAATGAAGGAGAAGTTCAGTTAGTTGAAAATATGTGTTCAATTAGCAAATTGCTTCTTCACAATTCGGAAGGATGCTCGTTTGAAAGTCAAGCTAAAGAGGAGAAAGAGATAGAGGAAGCAGTAGTCACTTCCTATTCCAAAGCTGATTTGACTAACTCCCTAGAATCACGTGTAGGAGACAACATGGAAGGTGAAGTTTATAGTAATTATAAGGCAGATTTTTCTTCACCAGAAATCAAGCTAAGGCAAAAAGCTAAGGAATTGGAAGGCACTATGGATGGAATGATGAAGGGTGTTCATCACATGCAAGACAAGTTGAGGAGTACAACTCAAACCATTTTTGAAATCTTTATCCATCAAAGTTGTTCTACATCATCTCATCCAGTATATAATGATTGCAGCTCAAGTTCACACATTGCTGATAATGGAATTCAAATTTTGTCAAATCTTGATAGAATTCATAGACATGTAGAACAATTGATATATGATGTGCCTAGGGAAGAAGTTGTATGTTGCATTTCTATTGATGACATGAAGTCCATTAAATTTTCCTTGGAGGAAATTAAATCTAGTCTTTTGCACTCCATTCATGACAAAGACATAGTGGCCAATATTGCTGACAAAGCATTGGAGTGGAATGAGCTTACCAAAGCAAAGTTGCAAGAAGTGCATGAAACTCTAATTGAAGCAGAGAATCAGATTTCTGCTATTCAATATTCATGGGAGCAAGAAAACAAAAGAAGAGCAGAGGAGCTTCAAGAAATTCTTGATGAGCTTGATCTCATACAAAAAACATATGATTTGGAATGTTGTCCTGAGAGACCAAAGCATTCAAATTCTCAAGCTTATCAAGCTTTTGACAATCTCTTGTATGAAGAAGGTGCTAGTAAGGTTTATGTAAATCCTCTTTTTGAAAATGATGAAGAAATTGCTTCAGGGATTACTGAAGAAGGGGATTTGAGTTTGTCTTCCAGCTTTGGAGAGTTAATACGTGAGTTGCACGAAGTTGAATCTACTGTTGCTCCTAGTGCAACCGTTCAACAAGAATTGGTAACTCTTGAAACACAAAGAAATGAAGGCAATCTTATTGTTCATCAACAAAGAGTTGATGGGTTTGTTGATGAAGGTTTAATTTTTTTTTTATGAGGATGCTTGTGAGGCTCATATCAGATTTTAGTTCATCACCATCTTCTCTTAGAGTGACAGATTTCAGAATTGTATTTGATGAAGGATTCATGGAATCTTTCCGGCAAGTCATATCACAAGATTTTGGATTTGATCTCTTCAACGAACAAAGGTTGGTTGAATACTTCTTGGAGTTTCAAGAAGTGGCAATTTAGATAGAATGAGCAAATCAAAGGATTCATGTGAGAGCAGTTCTTAGTTTGAGAAGTGGTTCTTCATGGTTGTTAGTTTGGGATCTTGGCATTACTTGGGAAGAAGGTAATTTGAAAGTAGATAGACCAGCATATAATATTCAGAATGTAGTTGTGACCATTTGCTTATGTGTTGGAAAATGTCTTCAATTGAAAATCAGTATTTGGGATTTCAAGGATTTTCTTTTGAAGAATGGAATGCATAAAAAGAAGGTTGGATGGAGAGATAAGTGTCAAAAATTATGTTTTATGTTTGCTGCTCCCTTCTTTCTATGTCAAAGGTTCTTTATTTCTAATCAAAAATTGGTGTTCTGGAAAGAAAATATGATCAGAAGTTGGTTTGTGGTGGCATGGGGTCTCTTGCTAAAGGTGCCACCAGCGTGGTTCATGAGCAGTTATGCTCATTTTGATAAAAAAATCTTGTGTTGCAGCTGCTGTTTGTCTTCTTGGATGCTGATTTTCCAAAAATCAGATCTCAAGATGATTATTTCAGACCTCTTAGGAAGCTGGTTACTTCATTTTCAGGCCTCTCCACCTCCTATTTGGATTGAATTTCTGTCACAAATGAGCAAGGGAATGATTCAGTATGGTCAAAGTTCAGGTATGGGTTGTTCATTAATGGTTGACAATGAATTTTGCGGTACCAAGTCATTAATTACTTTTTGGGACAACGAGTTAATAGCTAATTTGATTTGTCAAATTGAGACTCTTGATGTGAGACATGTGAATATTTCTTGGAGTTCTTTCAGTGAAATCAGTTTGCTTCAAAGGAAGCATTGTGCATCCTCTTGGATAGGGATGGAGTGTGGAGCGTTGCTCTTGGTTTAGCATTGGTTTAGAAGCATGTTTGAAAATATTTTTGTTGTTGATCAGAATTATGACAACAAGATTTGGAGGTCCTACAGACTGATATGGGACCCGGGCACTAACATGTTTGGTGCATTGTCTTTTGTGGATTGTGACATGTTGATCCACTTTGAGTATTCAATTGTTTTAATTAGAGTAGCACAACAGATTAGAGGAACAGTGTTCCTGAGAAAGATTTGGAATCCTGGTATCACTTGGGTTTTCTATTCCACAGTTGAAGATGATGAAGCCAATGATGGTCTTCTAGAATTTATTCCCATGATGTTTCAGTTTAATTTTAATCTAGTGATTTCTTGTGTTGGCATCCAGCAGTGCAGTGCTTACATCAGTTGGTGCTATCCTTCTCCTAGGATGATTTGGGACCCTGGGATCCTATTTGGCATGGTAAAGATCAAATTGTTTCTTTGGAGTGTGATGGCATTGCTTGAGGACAAGCAATTTTGGGAAGGGCGGACTATAATGTCCCCATTTTGGCCCTACACTCTTCATTTGGATTTAGCCTATTTTCGAAAATCCATAGGCTAAGTTGAGGTGGAAAATTAGGGTTTCCTCTTTCAGATACTGCTCAGTTGGCATTCTAAGGTTGTTGTGCAAACTTACTATTTATAGCAGTTTGCTATTTTAGCAAGTCTATCTTTTGGCAGTATTTGTCTAGCAACAGTTCAATCCTTTGCAATTCAATGTTCAGTTTGGCTTTCTGTTGTTTTGATGTGAACTTACTATTTATAGCAGTTGGCTATTTTTAGTAAGTCTAATTTTGGCAGTAGCATCATCAATGATTCAGCTCAAGTCATTTTGCTATCCTTCAGTTTCAGTTTGGCTTTGGTTATCTCCATGGATTAAGTTTTATACTTAGTCATTTTTATGTTTCTCAGTTGTACCCCCACGCCTAGGAATGATCACTTCATGTTGTTTTTAAAAGGGGGTCATTAAGGGGTCAATGGTGCATTTAATGAATTATTAAATGCTTTATTGTTGCAAAGTGAAGTTGGATGCCTAAAAGAGGTTGATTAATATTTTATTATTTCAAAAAGTGAAATGCTTAAAGTGGCATTCCTTTTGGAAGTTGAAGTGATTCAACTTCCTGGAATTTGAAGAGTCTCTTGTTACTTCATTTGCCAATTGAAGCTTATATATTGTTGCTGTTTGAAGAGCTAATTATCTTTGGAAATATTGTAAATTTATGCTGCTGGTTTGAAATCCAGAATCCGACTAAGGGAAAGCTTAGCAATTTGTCTCCATTCTTCAGACCTGAAACTATGGTTCCCTAGATGGTGGATTGAGAGTGTGCTTCATTCAGAAGTGCACATTGAGCTTCATTGTTGGAGAATTTGAAGTATTTTTCAGTTTTTGAGCTTGTTGGTTCATTCATAGCTGAAGGTGATTTTCATTAACAGCTCTTTGTACGATTTTAATATGCTTCTGGGTATTGAAGATATGGATTCCTAGCACTTGGGTGCCCCTTCCCATAGAAGATCAGAATTTCTTTCAAAGTATTTATTTTTATTCTTTTGCTAAGGGCCATACCATGTTGGGAGCATTGAGAATTGTGCAAGTAAATTAATGGTTGTTGTTTGAAGCTATTTCATCATCATGACATGGGCACCTATCCTCCAGAGGTTCATTGCAATTGATTTCACTCAATTTGGAGGTAAATTGATAAAGTTATGTGCATTTCATTGATGTATAGTTTGCTGATCTGATTTTCTGTATTCTCTATTTCTGATCAGACTTGTTAGTTTTTTATATAATGCTGGTTTGAGCTTCATTTCTATATCATTATTGTATTGTAAGAGTTAGAGGAAGTGTTACTCTAACCATTGATTGATTTGGAAGCATATCTTTCTTATTTGCAACTGCTTAATTCATTGTAAAGCTGATTAGTAGTACTAATAACTATTTATTTTATTTGCTGCAATTAGTTTAAATTTCATACTCCCACGATTGAGTGGTTGAGTTTAAATAATCATCTTTCTTAATTGTAAGTTTCCCCCCACTAAATAAGTGGTTGTGTGGACTGTATTCCCCCCACGTTAATAAGTAGAAGTGAGGATTTAAATGGCTGGCTTGCCGCCTTTAATAATGTAATAATCTCACCCACTAAATAAGTGGAGTATCCCCACTGCTTGTGGATTCCTGCATCAGCAGATGAATTGTAATTTCAGTTCAGTTTACTCCTAATGATCCTCTGACCATATGCTATCACCTCGCCCACATTGGGATCTTGGTGAACATTCTTGGTTAGAGTTACTTCCATGCTGATTTGTTTTTGGAGCTAACGCTAATCAGTGACTTGTTGCTGGTTTGTTTATTGAATTTTGGGAAAAAATTAAGAGAGAATATTTCAAATGAGCCTCAAAAGCCAAATCTGCTAAGTAGCCAACACACTAAGGATGGAGGCACTAGAGGCTAGAGGACAATCAGCGAACTCTCGTGAGTCACTAGCGACGAGGTTGCACAATTGTTTTAGTGAAAAAACTATTTGTACCAAAATGACTAAAGCCAAGATCAGTTTCTAGGTGACAACAACAACCGTCTCATATCATTTTTTATTAGAGTGGCAATGATCTATAATGGTGGCTACATACATGACAATGAGGGCTTTGTGTTCTCAAGATTTTTATGTTGTGGTTGCATGTGTTCCCAATCACATTTCTTGGTTGTATGTGAATGGATGTGTTTGTCCCCATTCATGAGGTAGTAAAGTGATTGGAAGTGTTTGTCCCTAGTCACAAGAGTTGGTGATTATGATTGGATGTGTGCATCCCCAATCATAATTGTTGTGAGCAGATGTTTCTATCCTTGTTCATGACTTTTATGTTGGATAGATGTGTTAGTCCCTATCTTTGGATGAAAGTATACTGAGCATAGTGAGACTAGTTCCACTATTGCTTGACACGAGTAGATGTGTATGTCCCTACTCTTATCTTATATGGTTTGGTGAGCTATTGTGTGTGGTCATCAAGTATTGTGATGTTCTTTAACCCCATGTTCACACTAGGGGGGGTGTTGGGAATTAGTGTTCACATAGGTATTGCATCATAGTATGCATAAAATAATAATTAGGTTTGCTATTATTTGTTAAATAGGTTATTATATTGGTGGTACAAGAGATGTGGTTTAGGGAGTTTCCTATAAAATAGGATGTGAGAAATCCTATAAATATGTAATGTATTTGAATGAAAATGTAGAAATGTAGCACTAACATTATTTGTTTAAAATATTTGCATGTTTCTATTATTGTTTTGTCCAAAATTTCTAATAGATTCAGCTTGACCATAAGATTGCAGGTAATAAGGCGTTGAAAAAAAATGTTAGATGTTAAATGTTTTTAGGAATTTCTTCACATCGTTATTCTTAAATGGTGTCCCATTGTCTGAAATCAATGCAAATGGAAGTCCAAAGTGAGCACTAATGTATTCCAATATGAAATGACATATAACATCAGCAATTGTTGATCGAAGAGGAATAGCTTCTACCAATTTTGTGATAATCTATTACGGTGATTATAAAGTTATGTCCAACAGAAGAAGGTGGTGAGATTGTTCTAATTAGATCTAGTCCCCATACTAAGAATGGCCAAATAGGAATTTGGGCCTAAAGCTCATAAGTAGGAGTGTGAATCAAATTGCTATGTTCCTAACATTTGTGACATCTCTTAATGTATTCAAAGAAAAAAATTTCCATATGTCTCTAGTCGTATCCCATGTGAACGAGTTTTTGAACTAATGATCTTCCTCCAAAATGACCTCCACAGGCACTTGCATGAGCTTCTTCAAGTGTTATGGGGATTGTAAAAGGTCGTTAAAGGATCTTCTATATAATAAGTTAGGGAGAATTATATACTTAGTTGCAAGTTTGCAAAGATGATCTCGAGTATTTTTTAGTTGTCAACTCAAGAAAAGTACCTTATTTTAAATAATTAAATATCTGTGAATACCATTCACTATAGTCTTCCATAGTTGTTGTTAATACTTCTTCAACTTTGGATTCAATTGATGGTTTTATGATAGGATGAACAGTAAATGTGAAATCCTTTGAAAGATCTTGAGGTGATATCCAACAAGTTGCACTTACCATTGCATCCACATGCCGATTATCCTTTCATGGGATGTTGTCAATGGTAAATGATTCAAACTTCTCTAACAAATTGATTGTGAGATCCTTGCATTTCGATAATTTGTTATGCCTTGCTTGATATGTCCCATTTATTTGCTTAATGACTAATTTTGAATCACCGAATATCTTGATATTTCGAACTCCCAAAGCTAATTCATGGCTCTTTAATGGCTAATTCATGGCTCTTCTTCATTTTGAGACCGATACCTCTTATTTTGTTTATTACATTTGCGAAAATATAATCCATTTTCACTGACAAGCAATGAAGATAGAAATCTACAGTAGTTTCTATTTAGAATGGAAATAGGATGATCAAGAACAGAAGCTGGCGCAAGTTCCTGCACCATTATTGTAGGGTAGAAGCGCATAGCAAGAATCACCAGAAGGATAGTCTTCCATGCTAAAACACTCGCACATTGTTGAAACTATTCTCACTTCTTCAAATATCATGACCAAAATTAAACAATTAAAAGCTCGTTTGCAAACCACATGACTCCTAATTTATTTACACCCAGAAGTTTACGTGAAGTTCAAGCTTCAATAGTAGCTCCAATTCTAGTCCTCCAATTTTAATTTTCTAATCTATATTTAATGAAACATAGAGTGTGACTATATTTTGGGTTTGGAAAACATGAAATAGTTTGAAATTTATAGATTCCATGTAAATATCATTAATAATTAACTATTAAATTTATAATCATACATATATTATATTTATAGAATGTTGACAATTTTTTGAGTAAATCTTTTGATTTCATAAAATTCAAAATAAAAAAAGTCGTCAATATGTAGGGTGAAGTCACAAAAAGAGAATGAAACCTGTTAACATGTTGGATCAGTTAAAAATTTAAACTTGATATTTCCAAACCTAAATCCAATGCATTTCCAAGGAAAAACATAAGGGAACACATTTATGTTAGAAAATATAGATATTTGTTACTAATGAATATTCTATTATTAATAAATATCAATTTTTAGATAACAAATATCCATTTCTTAAAAGTGCATATATTCATTTCATGTCTTGGGTAATGGATATTCATCATTCAATAATGGATATCCGTTTTTAGATAATAGATATCAATTATATATAATAAATATCTACTTTAGATAACATATATCAATTTTTCTCATACTGAATAATGGATCAAAATGTTTCTTAGGCCTAACAATAATCCCCACAAACAATTTTCTTTCAAGAAACCCATGAATTCTACACATTAGTAAAGTAATATCATAGAAAAAGAAGAAAAAACATATAGACATATACTTGAAGATTGTGGATATGAATGCCATGATATTGAAATTACACTCTATAATCCAATTGATCATAATATTGATGGAATTGATAATACACATGAAACATTGAAAATCAATGTATTTCCAAATTGCATAAGAAGAGATGAACTTTGTCAAAAATAAAATAAAATCTTGTATCCATCATTTTCTAGTGAAAGAGATAAAACTATAAACATACAAGAAGTCCAAAATAGTGGTATCATAGATTATTAGATTGTAGTTACATGAGGTTATGCTTAACAACTGCATTTTTCCTTCATATATTTGTTCATCTATTAACTATTGTTCAATCAATAATAAATAAATTTACTCCCTCATATTGGTATTAGAACTAGCACATATTTTGTGCATGGAAAATGATGAAAATTAACCATAACTAATATAGACCAACATGTAAAAGGCATGGGATGAAATCAAAGATAAATTTTCAAGGTATAGATAGAGACATTTTCAAGGCACCTCTACTTATTTCCCATGTCAAGCAAAAATGGAGGGGGCCTAGTGATGGTGCGTGAATTTTAGGGAGGTGGTTGTGCCTTGAAATATGCATTGGACACAAGAAGAATTTTTCATTTTACATTTGGTCAAGCTATTGTTTTGAAGGTTTCTTTGTCTCCTCTTCCTCCACTTTCATATGATATTCTCAATACAAAGAAGTGAAGACAATTTGTTTTTTTTCTTTGAAAGATATATGAAATCTAATCAATGTGAGTCATTTTTCATTTGTTAACTTTGGTTTTCTAAATTATTCAATTATAGTTTGATTATGCACTTTTTGAGTCCAATAATACAACACGAGTATATTTTTTATGTTTTCTAGTATCTTGAGGCTTTGATTTTCAAGGGTTTGTTAAATTGACCCTAAATTACTGATTTTTTTGGCTATATGTCTCAATTATTTCATTTTCGCTTATTAAAATTTCTACTGATAATTTGTTATATATCTTGAAAGACCATCGTGAATTTATTTCTACATAAGTTAGTGAGTTTGGACTGGGATTCAAATTGGTGATTGTTCTATATTCATAAACTAATTTTGGTAGACTTTTGGAATAAGAAAATGTATGAGAAAAATTGTCAACTAATTGACTGAATTCTAAAAGGAATAAAATATTGTAGGCTATGACTATGGACAAATAATGTCAATTGTAACCAACCGAGGAAAATAATAAGAACTATTGGATTGAATATGAAAGGGCGCACAATTAATGCATTAACTAGGTATTATTTGTTTGATAAAATGCCTCTAAGAAATTTAAGGAAAGCACAATATCTTGAGAGGAGGACTAAATATGAAGGCCAAGAGGATGAGGACCCACCAGATGATCTAATTAAGAGTGAGAAAGTCATTCATTTACAACATATGAGGACTCACAAATGGTAAAATTCTCATTTGCATGCATTTTCTATTAGTGGTAACTTAGACATGTAAGTTGCTTTGTAAGAGAATATGCAACTCACATTAGCTTTTTGGGTATTGTAAGATGTCAAGTAGTTGATATATCTTACATAAGATGTGCCAATCAAGTATTTTATCTTCTTACTACTAGTGCATGGAAAACTACATTCCAAAACATTGAAATTGTTGAGCATCATGTAGATGAGTTTATCTATAGTTATGTAATAAAGAAGAAAGATGAGATTGAGCATGTTTACAAGGAAAATAATTTATTAGTTCTTTGAATGTTATAGGAGGCTGCTATCAATGGAGGATGGAGGTTCTTCCATTATCTCAATTCAAATTCTCAATAGAAATATTTTTTGCAAGAGAAGCATACTTTTTTGCTTTCTTTTTATTTTCCTTTGTTATATCGATGGATATGAAGAGTTCGTATATTGTGAAGTTTTCTTTTTGAAGATAGGTGAAATGATGAAAAATAGGTTAATATTTTTTTTTTAGAAGGTGGGTTGACCAAATTGTAGTGTAAAAACATGTATCCCTTTACATTTTCCCACTTAATTTCGGAATTAATAGTAAAATGAACTTAATTATGTCTTAACTTAGTGTTGTAATATGTTAATGTTTTGTTGAAATCCTAGAAATCACATCAAACATCCTAAAAGAAATCAAGAGCAAAGTAAGGAGAGTTTACAACACTTATTATTAATAAAGATGCATACTTGCAATACATCAAGTTTGTATGTGGGTTTTTTCATGTTTTATGTTCATTTATTTTGTGAGTACTAACACATTCAGGACCTTCAATCAAGAAACCAACTCTTCTTGTATGAGATGAGTATAATAACTTTAGTCAATTAAGGAAAGCATATATATGTGGTAAGTTGCAACACTTGTCATTTATCACTTACTTTAATCCATTTTCCTCTGCTCAACCAAGGGTAAGCACTCTTTATATTATCATAGCCATTATGGAGGTGGAAACACCAAAATGGGGTTTGACTTAGGAAACCCTCTATATGACACAACCCTTTGTCCCCTCTCTTATGTGAAAGTAGAAAAAATAAAGTGGATTTAGGAGAACATTGAAGACCTAAGAAAAATCAAATATTCAAGCCTCCTAAATCAACAAATAAGTGCAAGTGAAATTAGTCATCAATAGAGGAAGTTCCAAAGATGACTTGAGAAATGAAGAACCTAAAATCTATAACCATCTAAGATCTATTTGTTGATTCTTGAGATCTACACCCTCTGGTCTAGGGTTCCACCACACCTATCCAACCAATTTGAGTCCAAATTTATATGCTAGGTTCCTTTGTACCTACACTTTGTTGTTCTATAATTCATTTATGTGTTTTGGTTATACATTTCTTTGTATTTGCGTCAACGTTTTGTAGCTTCTTAGTTGATTTAGGTACACATTTGTATTGTCGAATCAATTTAATTCATTGTCAATCAATCAAATATCATTCCCCCCAAAAAAGGAACCAAAACTATTATCCACCATTCTGACTCTTTTATAGAGGTCATAGAGGTCAGTAGCCAGGCAGGTTTATGTGACTATTTTTTGTTCCTATCTAATGTAATATCAAGAGAAAGTATGATTTAGACCTTAAATCTCTTTTTCCCACATCATACCTTCGATCAATTTTTCCCACATCATAGTAGTGCTTTTATAATGCAACAAACTATGCATGATATTTGATATATTATGTAAACAACACATAATAGGGAAAAATAAATAAAAAATGAATGATCTAGGAATCTATATATTTAATGGTTAATAAGACACACCACTTGATAAACATTTTACAAATGTGGCAGCAAGCTAATTCGGATTGTTTATGGAGAAATAATTCAAAGCTACTAGTTCCTTTAGTAAAATAATACAAGGTGAGTGATAAATATTTCATCCTTATGATCAACACATAAATTAATGAGTGCTAATAGAACCATTTATTATTATGGAAGATGAGTTTTCATATAGATATTTGTCATGAAAAGTCATTAATATTGAAGGGAATTAAGCTAATAGAAAGAAAATATGATTTATATCCTAACAACTAATCTAGATGCTTTAAGAAAGCAAACAAGTGTTGATCCTTGAACAATTATGATGAAACTTAAAAGAGTCTATAAATAGTGGTCAACAAAATACTAAGAAAATTGATCTAATGTTATCCTTTTTCTTTTAAAAGGTAAAATTTAAGATTTAAGATTTTTCATAGGAAACGGCATGCTTTAAGTGTTCTCAAAATAAACCTTTTATTCTTGTGAATTATTCACTCTGAGACAAGACTAAATTTTACTTGTGTTTTATCTTTCAAAAATTTTATTTTATCGCAATGAAATTACTTTATCCTTTCTGCTTGAATGGGCATCCATAACCTATTTCAAATCTCTCATTCTAGCATAGCCAGGGAGGATGTTGACGAAGGTGGTAGAGAATAGATGTATTCATTTGTTGGTTGAGGTGAATATCTTTTGAATGCTTCAGATTTATCAAGGCAATCTTGTTTATGAAATTAAACGAGTTTTAAATTTCTTTTTCTATCAAATATATTTTATTCCATTTCAAAATTTTAACAAATAATCTCATGCATTCAAGCAACCATGATGATACTCCTGATGAATGTGACCCACCTTGTGTTGAACATGCTCATGCTCCTATTCCCTTCAACTAGTTGTTTTCCTTCCTATATGATGAGAAATATTAGGATGCAGATGACCTGCTTTAATTCGACTCACATGTGTGGTACTCCTTCATTGTGTTTTCTTTATGTGTTCTTTCTATTTGCTTGCATGTGATGTGATCTCCAATTTTGTCATGCTTGGCATGTCTCAATGTTTGTGAGTTTTCTTTAGATGACCCTTGTTGCTCCATTGGTGCAAAGATATAAGGGAAACAAATTTTCCATGTCATTCTTCTATTTGCATTTCCATTCTTCTTTATGCCGTAAAATTTGTCTTTTGTTCCTTTCTCATTTTTTCCTTTTCGGGATGATGCAAAGTGTTGAGACATTTAGGCCTCTTCCATGTTCACCCAAAAAATTTCTTATTTTCTCTCTATGTGTCATTCTTCCATTATGTTGATTGTTCTATGAGTATATGTGGAATGATGTTAGTTTTGAGCTCTATTATATCACTATAGCAAAGATGTATATTGACCTGAGATTCATGGATCCCTTACATGTTCATCTTTTGTGTTGTTTGTTGCATTAAATTTGGGGGAAATTGCTTATCATGATGTAGCTTCATTTGGAAACATATCATAGGTATAAGGCTTTCCAAATAGGCTCTCATATACTTATTGCATGGCATTTATCATTTTTCTACCTTAAAGCAATTTCTTACAATATGGTGTTTAGCAATTTCTTTAAGGTGGGGGCATACATTGGCATTATTTTCTTGAATTTGTTCACACATGTTGGACTTATTGACATATTGACATTAAAAATTTTGCTTCACTTTTCTCACAAGTGTTCAACTTAGTGATGTGTTGGAAAAAATTATTTATCATTCTTGTAACACCTTATTATAGTTATCAGGGAGTATAATTATTGGTATGGTTATGGGTACACACCTAGTGAATATCATACTTCATTATACCTTGTGTGTTTCTCATTTTTCTTCTTTTCCTTAAGAGCTCACCTAGTGAATATCAAACTTCACTAGCCCATGTTGCCTTCTCTTTGTGTCTCACCTAGCAAATATTATACTTTTTTAGTTTGTGAGTCTAAACGCCTTTGGTGTGAATCCTAGCATAATGCAATTTTCTAGTTAATGAGTATAGATACCCTCCTTTTGCATTTTTATTTGTTATTGTGTATGTTTGTGTATGTTGTCTTGCTTCATTTCATACATGCATGTTCCTTTGTGCTTATGTTGTCTTTCCATGGGATCTTGGATCTTGGGGGATTGTGCACTCCTGCTTGATCCTTTGTCATCTTATCCTCAACATTTGGACAATCTAACCCCTCTTGACATATATTTCTACTTTAGTGTGAGTTTGAGCATAATTTCATACTTTTAGTAAAGTGGGGGAAAAATGTAGCATCATAAATTATCGTCCTTGATAATTTCACACTATGTTTTGCTCCCCCTTAAATTATTGGACCTAATTGAATACCTAATTTCCTAAATTATGCATTCCATGACCCATTTTTAACAATCATTGACAAATTGCAAGAGGAAAGAAAATGCATTCATCTAATACTTTGCCCACGACACCTTAATTTCTAGAAAATAAGGTTGGGAATATTCATCTAGGGTGAATTAGTCCCCCTATTTTGGCTCCAAATTCAAATATATTAGTGTTGACATATTATTATTTGAAATTTAAGTATCCAAAGTCTGCTATTGAGATTTATTTTTTGATAAACTAGAATAATTTCTTATAAATACTTAGTTATTACATCAATTTAAGACTATCAAGAAAATAAATAAAAAATTTATTATCAAGAGCATTATCAAGCAAGTCAAGAGTAACATAGAGATTTATTATAGCAATTTAAGTTCCAAACATCATGTCAAAGTGTATGTGAGTTCATGTTCATGTTTGTGAAGGCTAACCCTTTTGTAGGTCTACAAGAAATTCAAGAAAATCAAGAAATTAAGATCCAAGCCTTGAGGATATGTGTATGACTTCAATCCTTCAAGGAAGCCATTAAAGGGTGGTGATTTTCATAACTTTGTGGATTCATCATTCATTTTCATTATTTATCCTTATCCCACAAAAGAATAGGTTTTCTATTATTGACATTACCATTATGGAATTGGAAACACTAACATGAGGTTTGACTAAGGAAAGCCCCTAAATTGTGAAACCCTTCCTCTCTCTTTGAATGTGCAGGTTTCAGGTTTGAAGGAGATTGGAGGAAATTTCAAGATCAATTATTTTTATTACAATCAAAACCATAGTCCTTGACAACAAATGGAAACTCAATTACAAAATTATTTAAAAATGATCCAATAGTGCAAAAAATGAAAACAAAAATCTTTGATCTAGAACCAAAGGACTGCAAAACCATATCTAAAATCCCTTTATAAAGATGTATTAGCCTAGGGTAAATTAGTCAGGTTTATAATCAACTTCAAACTTGTAGGACAGATGCATAGTGTCCTGATCTATCCATTTCAATTATTTAAATTTTTCTAACTTTTTGTGTTTGTTGTATTTTCATTAGAATAGTAAATTGCATCATTAGCCTAGTCATTACATTGAATTTAATTCTTAGGTCCATTTTAGATTTGTTCAAGGGCTAGTTGACTCAACTTTCAAGTTGTAATTCAATCATATATCTTGTCCAAATGTATCAAATACTCATTCATAATCATATAATTTCCATCTCTCCACACATTTTAATTATAAGTACGAAAAGGTGTCAAACCCTAAAGAGTGTCAATCTCCAAAGTATAGTTTTCATTTCCTACAAAACAATTACTTGATTATAAATTAAACTCTATCTAACCAAGGATGAGCTCTCTTTTTATTATAATTTTCTATTATGGAGGTAGAAATACCACTACAAGATTTGACTTCTAAGGAAAACCCCTATATGGCACAACCCTTCCCCTCTTCTCATGTGTGTAGGTTATAGATTTGAAGTGAATTGAAGGAAGATTGAAGGACACTTGTTCAATGATGCACATTTACCCTAAAATTTCTCAAGTTAGTAAATCTACATTTTCTCATCAATGGAAAAATTCCCGACAAAAACTCCCAAAAAATAGAAACTACATACCAGGGATCTCAGGCCTATGATATAAATTTATAGAAGAAAAGGAGGATAGTCTAGGGTGTACTGCACCATAGATAAGGTATATCTACATCAAATTTAAATCCTAAGTTCCTTTGTGTCTTCCCTTTGCATTTCTAGATCTAAATTTTTTCTTTCTGTAATTAGTTTATAAAAAATAACAAACTAATGAATTTTCATGGTTTACATAATTATATCATTGAATTTTAGAAATTAGTTAATTAATAATCATAACATTCATATTCCATCATCAACACAAAATAAGCAAACACCAAAACATTAGATTAAATCTCTGATCCACCATTTTGGCTCTCTCAAATAGGCTTGTAGTAAAGTGGTTCTTGAGGTCATCTTTAATCCAATCTAAAATAATATGGGCGAGGGTCTAAAATATTTTTTCCAATCAAACAAATACCATTTTTTATGGTTTAGCATGCATGATTTTGATCCAATGAGTATTATATTTCCCATTGGTACTAAAATTACTCTAGACATGTGTCCTAAATTTGTTGATGATTTTGATGGGATGTATAATATTCCTTATGCTAATGATATATATAGTTTGGTTTCTATAATTTTTTGTGTTATACTAGATATTGCCCAGTAAACAATGATTTTGGTTACCCAAGGGTTCCTCTAACTCTTCTAGGTTTTTCACCTAAAAGGAGAGGAATTGGGGCCAAAATGTTAATGTCTACACTCAAGATTAATGTAAAATGGATGCAATGTGTAGACACCTAAATTTGGACACTCACATTTTTCCAAATATCCTCTTACTCACATCAATTAAGTAATATTGCTATTATTTAATTAATGCCCCTAATTCTTCTAAATCCTTACGGTGTTTAGATAAATAATTAAATACCTTACCCTTTATCCCCCTTATACTCATAGAATTAAATAAGTAATACATTCATTTAACTCCTCACATGTCACATCCTCCATCACTTTTTCTTAATCATAATCCACCTCTTAATCTCATCATTAGGGATGTGCAAGTGTCTAATCCTTGATTAGGATGTGTCACATCCTCCAAATTTTGCAAGTTGGCTTCTAATCTTCATTAACCACTAATTGTCTTCTAATCACTTATTAGCTAATCCAATCAACATCTTGGTCAGCTCTCTCATTCCCCAAGGAATTTTTAATTCATTTTTCTCTTCCCCATGTGAATTTAAAATTCACCTCTATTCCTCCAAGGAATCTCCTCTTCCCTACATGATCATTAAAAGGTCACATTAGTCACATGCGTTAGGAACCTTCTATTATAAGCACCTTTTCTTATCCAAGGTACTTCTCAACTTCCTTTTTGGAAACCTTGTCTTATCCTTAAGATATCCCCAATCATGTGAATTTAAAATTCATATTTATTTCCCCAACCACTTTTCTCTTCTCCATGGAGATTTTTGAGGAATACTAAAATTCCTCATATGTCACTTTCCTCTTATATGGGAACAAGAAGTTCCTTTTTGAGTAAATATTCTCCCCTCCCAAGGTACTTTTAAAGTACTTGTCCTTCTTCCACATCATTTGTACCCTTTCCATCTCACCATGTCCTTTGGACACTTCATCCTCCACATGGCAAGATGTGAGGGCATGTGAGTCTTCAACTCACCATAGCCCTACATCTTGTCCATGGTGGCTCAATCCTAACCATTGAATTCTCTAGAGAATTCAATTTCTTCTATAAATAATCCCCCTTCTCATTCATTTAGGGACCTTATGCATTTTTATCACACTTATGCTCTCAAGCCATTTAAGCACTTATTTACTTAGTTTTCATCCTTCTTTATTGCACACTCTTAAGCTTTCATCCCATCCTCTTGCATCCATTTTGCTTAGACTATCACATAACCACCTTCATCATTTTCATCTTCCATTGCATCTCATTTAAGATCATTTTCCATCTAAGGAGCACATACTCAAGTTGCATTAAGGGCCAACTAAGGATCAACACAAGTAAAAGGTATACTTTCTCATTTTCATCTTTTTTTATTTGTGTTCAACATGGCCCAATCTTGAGGTGGTCTAGTGTTATTTTATCTTGCATTTCTTAATTATTTTTGCATATTAGGAGGTAATAACACTTGCACACATTTCTGGCATGCCTAGTGGGACCCACAAATGGGTCCTTTTACTCTTAAGTTTGAAGTTTTTTTGATATTTTTCAAGTTCAAGTGACATAGAGGGGCGAACCTTCCCTCAGATAGGCAACCAAGACTTGTAGATGGGTGACCAGGGCTTGCACAAGGGTGACCCCACCTAGAAACAAATTCCTATCTGAGACAGAACAACCAGTTTAAACTCTCTATTTTGACCAGAGGGGCAACCAAGACCTGCAAAGGGGCGACCCCACCTAGACATAGACACCTATCTAAGATAGAACATCTAGTTTAACTATATGTTTTGACCAAAGGGGTGACTACACCCTGACAGGGGCAACTAGGCCCAAAAGAGGGGCGACCAGGCCTAGACAGAGCCTTCTGCAAGGAAAAAACAACATTTAAAATCATTTTCATAGATTTTTTCTATCGTTTTGGTTATTACTAACCCCCTAACTCATGTTGCTGGTGATTGTGAAGGTTTTTACTAATTTTTGTGCAGTTATTTCACACTTGACGAAGAACAGAGGTTAAAACTACTAACATGTTTGTTGTAGGACGAAAGGACCAAGGCATTTAGTTAGTTGTTTACTTTCATTTTCACACTAATTAGGCACATAGTCTAAGTAGGGGAGTCAATACATTGTGTGCTACTTTTGTAAGTAAGTTATTGACGTATCCAATCCCCTTGCGCCATTTGGCAATACTGGGTGAAGAGAAATCATAGCTTACTTAGGTCCTTTGTGTTACCCAAGGGGGTGTTACATCGTTCAAGCTTTCCCCTTCCACTTATTGTGAGCCTGGGGAGTAATCGAAAAAAGTTAGCCTACTCTTCTTAGTGGGACCTGCTTAGGGATTTCATCACCCCAAGGGACGATTCCAACTACACGTACCGGCAGGGTATATAAAGGGGGGAGGCCAAAGTTGTACCCCAATCTAGTCACATCATGTCTGGGGAATCGTCAAAGCTAGGGTGATACCTAGATAGATGTGAAGAGTTAGTCTGAGCCTTCAATATCTCGCTATGTTTCCCAACTGATGCTTGTGATAGGCTAGTGTTCATGGTTGTTCCTCACATACTAAGCGTATATTGAGGACTCCCTAGATCACCTTGTTTAGCCTAATTAAAGGATTGTGTTGGCCATACCCCTCATACTAATCATAGGATTATGTTGCTTGAACTGTCTTTTCTATGAAAAACCAATGCATATCTTACTAGTCAATTCAGTCTTACCTTTTCCTTGTTGTTTGAAGTGTCTTTTGTCCTTTTCCATAGCTATTTTGCCTAAGTCAAGTTTAGGTTTGTTGACAGAGGCGACCCCGACCTCAAGAGGGGTGACCTTGCCCTCCGTCTCAGTCATTTTTGGAGTCAAAATTGTTCACTTTTCACCTAGGCAGGCAACCCTACCCTAAACAAGGGCGACCACGCACAAAACAGGGGCGGTCCCACATAAACAACTATTTTGCACTCTGAACAGTCAATTCTAGCTCCCGTTCTGTCATTCAGTCAGTCCATTTCCCCATTCTGAGAGTTCATTCTCTTGTTCTGTGAACCTATTCATCTATTTAGAGAATTCATTCACTTTTTGGAGAACCCGTTTTGTCTTTTGGGGAACCCGTCTCATCGTTCGGAGAACTCGTTGTGTCGTTCCGAGAACCCATTTCATCATTTTGTTAGTTGTTCTCTATCATTTTTTATTGTTCTCACCTATTCCCTAGAATAGGCAGCCTTGCCCCCTAGTTGGGTGACCACACCCTCAACAGGGGCGGCCATGCCCTCAAATAGGCATCCCTTACCCTAAAACAGGTGTTTTTCCTTACCTTTTTAGCCATTTTGTCAATCATTTTTTATCATTCTTGCTCGTTACCTAGAATAGGTAGCCTTTCCTCCTAGATAGGCGACCACGCCCTCAACAGGGGCGGAGCTACCCTCAGATAGGTGTCCCTGACCCTAAAATGAGTGTTTTTCCTTTCTTTTTTAGCCATTTTGTCAATCGTTCTTTATTGTTTTCGATTGTTCTCACCCATTCCCTAGAATAGGTGGCCTTTCCTCCTAGTTGGATGACCACACCCTTAACAGGGGCCATTCTTCCCTTAGATAGGCATCCCTGACCCTAAAACAAGTGTTTTTCCTTTCTTCTTTAGCCATTTTGTTAGTAGTTCTCTGTCATTTTCGATTATTCTTGTATATGCATAAAATTGGTCATATCATCTAATTCTAGCATTTAATTAAATATTTATTATTTAATTTATTTATTTCTTAATTCCTCTACATATAAATAAATTTAATTTATTTATTTATATTGTTCACCTACTTTATTCTTCCACTTTAATTAAATAAATTCATTTTATTTAATTACCACTTTCTTAAGTCCACTTAATTAAATAAATATCATTGTTTATTTGAATTAATTATCACATTTAAGTTTAATTAAATTTTTTATTTAATTTAATTTAATTCCCTTTCTTCTAAATCAAATATTAATCAAATATGCTTATTTAATTAATTCCACATGTCACTTTTTGAATCTAAATTAAATAGTTTATTTAATTAAGAATCTTCCATTTTCTCCAAATCTTAATTAAATATTTTATTTAATTAATAAAATCTTCCATGTCACCAATAAATGAATAATGAATTTAATAAATTCATTATTTATCTTCAAAATCTTTTCCCAATCTCACAAAAAGATTATTTTTACAATTCATCTTTATCATCTCTCATGAAAGAGGAAACAAATCATGCTTTCTGTTTTTCTTCTATTTTTCTCTCCAGTCTTCTGCATCTTCCACCATTCGATTTTCCAGGAATTTTCACATCTGTTGATTGCATCATCCAATCAAAAGCTTTCGAAAACTCTATAAATACCCCTGCGAATCCAAGCATTGGTTAGACACATGCATTAGAAACATGCGATTAGCATTTTAGCATTATTATTATTAGTTTTAGCATTCATGTCATTTTGTAATTCTAGTTTCTTTTAACAGCATTCATAACATGTTAATCCTATCTTAGAATAGCATGCATTCATCTTTTATCTCATTCTCTAGAAAGACTATTTGTTGAGCCTAGCACACAATCTGAGAGCAAGTTGGAATCAACAAAAACACTAGAGATAGAGGATGATAGGACGACATCAAGGACAAAAGACTGATTTTGCATTCATTTTATTTGATCTTTTGTTTTGATATAATGTCTTATTGGTGTGTTTGATTTGTTTTTAATCTTCATATTATACACTTAAAATTGATCACACATTTTTTGGCGCCCACCATGGGGCCTTCACCCCTTTTTTGACATCTACTTGCATGTTTTTTGACAGGATTTTGCATTCTAGAGTTTGGCTTTCCAGAAAATTTTGCATTTTAGCGCATTTGTGAGTTTCCTTAGCGCATACAAGGTTTCTTTCAGCACTTCTGTAGGTCTTTCAGCGCATCCAGGAACTATTTCAGCACATTCAACAATTTCTTTATTGCATATAGGGAACAACATTGTGTATCCATATAGCTCATTTCATTTAAGATTGTCTAAGAAAAATTTCATTCTTAGATAGTGCATTTGGGATTTCTTTTGGCACATTTAGGGTTTTCTGCAGTGCTTAAGGGGGTCTATTTTAGCACATTAACTATTTGTTTTAGCACATATGTGTGACCTTTTAGCGCATGCAGGTTGTAACTAAAACGAAGTTCTGAGTCTTACACCTTTCACAGACAGGATCTTTTTTGGCTTAAAAAGAAGCAACCCTAGGGTAGACACAGCAATTTAAAATGAACCAATCCTAGGATAGACATGGAATTTAAAAAGAAGCAATCCTAGGGTAGTCACCACACATTTATTGTGCGGTTAAAATGAATCCAATGCTTGTTGTGAAGAAACATCTTCACATAGATTAAATCATTGTCATTTGAGCTCTAAAAAGAATACTATTTGCTTTGTTTGTGGCAATAGGTCTATGCTCTCCCCTTAACTGGGTGATCAAAATACCAAACTTTCCTTTTCAATTTCTGCAATTTCAATGCTTTATTACATCCTGTAGAGGGCCTGCTTTTGTGGGAAAAAGTACTCACCCAAGAGGAATTACCCAAGTGGGTTCAAACCAAAGCTAGGTTATTCCACCCCACTATAAGATTTAAAGCAAATCTGGGGAAACCCACTTTTTCCAATAGTATTCAAGATAACCATCCCCAAAGCCTTTGTTCTAAAGGTTGGGAGGTCTCCTAAGGGAGTTTATTATTGCTGCACCAAACGGAAACCCTTACTGAGAACTTAGTGTAGTAGCCAACCGTGCTAGTTTTTGAACATCCTAATAATCATAGTGCAAGGGGAGGGAAGAATCTGCCCCCAAGATAATCACCATATAACTTCCAAGGACTATTTCCTCAGGGGATCCAGTATCCACTTCCATCACTCTGAGTACGCACCTGGAAAAGACAAAAAAATGGGTGCCCCTTTGGGGGTGACACGGCTGTGTGAGTCGACGCAGATCTAAGATGTGGGTTGTGGTTATTATGATGACCTACTTGAGTACTAAGAGTGAGTCTGCCTGAATTATTTGTTATGTGCAAAACCTATGAAAACACTTTTTGAAAACATTTTTGAACATACACTTGATGTTTAGTATAGGGCTTAAAAACAGCTGTTTTTATAGTGTTTGATGTATTCTCAATAACATTAATTCAGATAAAAGATCATCCAAAATGAACATGCAAAATTTCAGCTGAAACTACTCAAAACTGTTCAGAAAATTGCCTTGGAAAGTTGTTTTAGTGCATCTAGGGTATATCTTAGCACATATGAGGTTTGTTCTAGCACATTCACTAGTTAGTTTAGTGCATTTAGACCCTGTTTTTCGTGCACTGAGTGTTTCAGCGCATAGGCTGAATATTCTATAAATAGTTTTTTTGTAACTATCAAAACATTTTTCTATAGCGCATCTAAGACATATTGTAGCGCATCCAAGGTCTACTGTAGCACATTTGACTATTTCTCTAGTGCATATGCCTGTTTCTGCAACGCATATAGGGTACAAAGTAGCACATCTGTCACTTTTCCATAATTTTAACTTATGACAGATCTGAGTTTTTAACATCTTCGGTCTAGTAGCATCTTGACATTTCTTGCATGCTTAAAGAGTGGAAATCAACAAAAAAAATTAGGAAATCAGTTGCCAATAGGATTAAGAAACCTATGAAACATTTAGGTTACAAGAAAACCTTGCAACGAAGGAATTTTTTGTATAAAATTTGAAATGTCTTGCTCCATTACCATGAGTTTCTCCATAGCCCTATCACAACGACATAATCACAATCAACCTCTCAACTTTAATTATCTACCACAACCTTCTATTGAATATTCAACAGATCCCAGTCAAATCCTTCAGTGAGTTTAATTAGGCTATTTGATATACTTACCATTCTCAAAAACAAGGCTCAAATCTTAAAAGTGCACCTTTCAAACAAGTTTTTGATTGTTGATTCAACTTCCCCAATAGGATTCTGACATCCTTCATCATTGGAAGCCACAATCAAGAATTAGGAGCATCTTTGATCATATTAAAAGATTTTCATCTTATCGGATCAAGACATCATCATTTTTGCACTTATCAAATTGTGATCTAAGTCTAGAAGAACATTTCGAAATCATATGCCTATTTTTACAAGATCTCAATACAATAAGCTGAAAGAGGACATTCAACAAGAAGATCATACTCGAAAAACTCAAGAATAGGGTGAGAGTAGCAATCCCTTTTATAGTGTGAGTCGTAATCCCCTTTTTAATGACAACATGGGTGAAAGAGAAAAAACTCCTTTCCATTTCAACAGAGACATGAGCAAAACTCCTATAAATAGTGATGATGAATGAGATGAAGAACATCACCTTAGAGAAGCTAAGCAAGATCCCAAATTTCACAAAGCTTTAGAAAATATTTTAGAGTGCAACAAAGAGAAATATTTCTTGTATTTGGTTGACAAAGGAACTAAATTGCCTCATGATTTTGATACGGTGAACTTAAAGAGAAGTCATGATGAAACACCCTTGTCTGATCTTAGTGCCTTGTCTCAACAGATTAAAGCACTACAAGGACAAATTAAATAAATTCAAGGGGGAACCACAACAAAGACATATTCTCTTGATGAAATTTGTCCTTATCCTTTTGACTAACATCTCAACATGATCCCATTTCCTAAACATTGCAAAATTCCAAAGTTTGATCGTTGTAATGGGAAATCTGATCCAATCGATCATATTAGAGATTTCCAAAATATGACTTTAGATTTTTCCCATGAGGATACATACTTGATGCATTTGTTTCTTAGGAGTCGTGGAGGCCAATCTATGGAATGGCTATCGAAAATCATATCACCTATCAAGACATTTGAGGAATTGATTAACGAGTTCATATCACAATATTCCTACAACATACAACATCAAATAACCATGATTGACCTCTACAAGGCTAAATAAAAACCTAGTGAACCATTCATTACATTTCTTCAGAGATGGAGAATATTGTTTGCTAGATACCCACGTCACATTCCTAAAAAGGAAAAGATCACCACTTTCATAAACAGCTTAGATCAAGAGATGAGTTATCGTCTTAATCTTCATTGTCCTCCCTCTTTTCAGAAATTGATTGAAAATTCCATCACCATTGAAGGTGCCTTAATCTAGAGAGGGATAATAAAACTTGATAAGGACAATCCTAGCTCTTCAAATCACCACAACAACAATGAAAAATCTAAGTTTTGGACTCACAACAATAACATGGTAAATGATGGTGTTGTAGATGCAAATCGTGTCTTGACTAAGCCATTTGTTCTTAGTACTACAAGTGCTCCTCGCAACAATAACTATAAAAATGTCAACTCGATCAAAAATTAGGGAAACAATCCTCCTCCTTTGAGGAATAATGTGAATCAAACTTTTACTCCCAATCAAGGGAATGCCAGCAATCAAGGTTACCATGAAAAAAATAACAATTCCCCCAACACAAACCCACAACGATCTTCATTCTTCTCTAGTAGAAATTTTACTCCACTGGGTATCTTTAGAATCTACATGCAAAGAGTTAATGGCTAAAAGTGCTCTTACTTTGCCACCTCAATGTAACTTTGAACCCAGTGTGAAGCTTCCATCATGGAATGATGCATACTATTGTGACTATCATCGGTGTAAGGGCCATCGTACGAATAATTGTCAAGCCTTGAAGAATGTCGTTCAAGACTTAATCAAAAATGACACCGTCACTATAGGACACTAGAAATCAAATGAAGACCACCAAGCATTTCACAACCCTTTTCCCAACTATCAAAAGGGTAAGTCTTCTAGAAAGTGTGAATCATATCAACGATCATATAATCAATCATATCTACATTGATGACAAGAAGGTCAATGTTATAAAAGTTAAGGAAAAGGTGGAATATAGGCAAGTCAATGCAAGAACAAGGGCACAAGCTAAACTTTTCTTAAAAGGTGTTTCTTCAAAATTCATTGTGCCCTCACCTCAACATCACTATGACTTAGTCAATCAACTTTGAAAAAATCCTGCTCAGATTTCTATCTTAGAACTCCTGAAGATTTCCCCAACACATAAGGAAATTCTAGAAAAGGCCCTTGTTGAAACAACTGTATCCACTGATCTGGATGTGGACCAATTTCAAGCAATGGTGGGACACTTTTCCTCACCCACATGCCTCTCATTCTCCAAGAAAGATTAATTTTCCATAACTCATCCCCATAATTCATCGCTATACTTAGAAGTCATGATCCACAAGTTTCATGTCAAACACGTCCTAATAGATGGAGGTGTTGGTTTGAATATATGTACCATGAAGTTAGTTCAGGCTTTAGGATTTTCTGAGGATTCCATTGATCCCAGAAGAAAGATTAATATTAAAGCCTACGATGATGAGGAAAGAGCATCTAAGGGTTTAATCATGTTGCCGATCAGAGTAGGACCTATTATCAATAATACTTTTTGTCAAGTGTTAGACTGTGATCTTGCATACAAAATCTTGTTGGGTTGCTCTTGGATCCACGAAATACAAGTTGTCCCATCCACATATCATCAATTTCTTAATTTTCCTTATGATGGACAAGAGATCACAATACCAGTTGATAATTCAAATAGTCAAACTTGTGCCAACATCAAAGCTAGTCAAGATACTTTGGTTCCCACAATCAAGAAGCTCCTATTAATACTTCTCCCAAAGTTGATACACAAATCAGTCAGCTAACCAAAAGCTTTGACAAGCAACTATGATTCAAGGAAAATGGATCTGGGGAGTACTCTATCTTGCTAATCTGCCTACGTCGCCTCGGTCATCTGGACAACCTTCTATCACACAACAACAAATATTTGTAGCATTAACCTCAATGCAACCACCAACAGAGCCAAGTACAAATTTTAATGGATGATTTATCAAAGAAAAATTCCCCATGGAGGATCTTGAGGATAAGGAAGTTCTAAATTGGCTCTATAAAGATGAAGACAAAATAGTTCTCAATGTCAAAATACCTACTGATCAATATGGTAAAGGGTATTCAATCATGCAGAAGATGGGCTATGATGGTAATGGTCCTATCGGAAAGAGAAAAGGAGTAGTTGAGCCTATTCACCTTCTAGGACTTGTTGCAAAAGATAAAACAGGACTAGGCTATCATACAAAAGAAAGAGCCTCCAAGCAGTTGCATGATATTGTCCTCACATTGCAAGAAGGTTTCGATACAAGAGAAGCATGTTTGAAAACAATTCAGAATTTCATGGATAATAACTCTGACATAGACTCTGGGGAATATGAATGGGACACCATCTACAATGATGAGTTTTGGAGGGACAAAAAGGTTGATGTGATACACAAATATACCCCAACTCTAATCGAAGGTGAAGGGTCAAGGTCCCAACCACAAGGATCTGAACTACAAGGCAACTATGATTCTAGTGATACTGAGTCAGATTTAAAAAAACAAGACTATCATGGGAACAATACCATCATTGATCTGCCTCATACCTTGGACCCTTCAGACAACTCTGTTATGACCATAACCATAGCCAATTTCACACAACCTAATGACCCATTACTTTTAATCCATCCTGATCTCATTGATTGGGATTTATCTGAACCTATCGATATACCTATGTTTCCAAGTGATGAGTCTATGATGAACTTCCTTTCCACAAACAACACAAATGATTGTTCCACTAGCGATTTTTGGCATAGAGACTTTAATTAGGAGAGTGTCAAGTCTCCTAGCTACAAAAGTAAAAATCAAAAAGAAAGATCTAACAATGAAAACCAGAATCTGGCAGTGTTAGATCAAACAAAAGATAAAACAAAGAGCATATTAGATGGTAAAAACCTTTTTAAGGCACCAGATGATAGGATGCTTGACACTCTACCGGAGCACTATCACGAGCAATCACCTATCTTGATTGAACCTAAAAAATAGGTTAATCTTGGAACTACAGAAAAACCAAGGATTCTACAGTTAGTTGCATCAATGACAGATAAAGAAGTACCTGAGTTCATGAAATTTCTAAGTGAAAATCAAGTCAACTTTGCTTGGTCTTATGCAAACATGCCAGGTCTTGATCCCAATCTCATAATGCATCATTTTCCCATCAAACCAGGAGTTAAACCTGTGAAACAAAAACTCAAAAAGATGCATCCCTATGTTGCACTACTGGTTAAAGAAGAGCTTAGAAAACTACTTGATGTGGGATTTATAAGATCAATTGACTATGCAGAATGGATCTCCAACATTGTTTTTGTATCCAAGCCAGACGTAAGTATCAGAGTGTGCACATATTTCAGAGATCTTAATAAAGCATGTCCTAAGGATGACTTCCCACTTCCAAACATCGATACTATAGTTGATTTAATAGCTAGCCATGCCATGTATTCACTAATAGATGGTTTTTCTAGTTACAACCAAATCAAGATTTCACCTAAAGACCAAGACAAAATAGCTTTCACATTTCCATGGGGGACTTATTGTTGGAACGTCATGCCTTTCAGTCTAAAGAACATTGGGGCTACATATCAAAGAGCCATGACTACAATTTTCCATGGCATGATGCACACATTCATGGAAGATTATGTAGATGACATATTGGCCAAATCATACGCAAGAGGACATCTTGAAATATTATCCAAAATCTTTGCAAGGATGGAAAAGTTCAAAGTTTTCCTTAACCCCAAGAAATGTGTTTTTGGGGTCACATCTGGAAAGCTCTTAGGGTACATAGTATCAACAAAAGGGATTGAAGTAGATCCTGCCAAAGTGCAAGCAATCATGGAAATTCCCCCACCAAGGAATATCAGTCAGTTGAGGGCATTACAGGGACAACTTCAATCTATACGAAGGTTCATCGCACAACTGTCAGATAAGAGTCTACCTTTCACACATCTATTGCATAAGAATGTTCCTTTCAAATGGGATGACAAGTGTGAAATGGCCTTTCAATAGAACAAGCAGTACTTAATGAACCCACTAGTTCTAACTTACCACCAAATCTAGATAAACCCATAATCTTATATATTTCCACAGTAGAGATGTCTTTTGGGGCATTATTAGCACAAGAGGACTCTACAGGAAAGGAACGTGCAATTTATTACATCAACCAAATGCTAACAAGTCATGAACTCAACTACACTTTCATTGAGAAGGCTTGTCTAGCAGTAGTCTTTGCCTCACATAAATTTCGGCACTACATGTTAGCTCATACAATCAATCTTTTTGCAAAGATTGATCCACTCAAGTATCTACTAAGCAAGGCTACATTGACAGGAAGGTTAGCAAAATTGGTTATGATCCTGAGTGAGTTTGACATCCATTATGTTGATCACAAAGCAATCAAAGGACAAGTTATCATTGATCAACTAGATGAAGCACCACTACAAGCAAAGCATCCCATGCACATTGAATTTCCAGATGCTGATGTCTTCACTACACAATCCAAACAACCATGGTCGTTATAATTTGATGGTTCTTTCACTCAACATGGATCGGGGGAGGCATGCTCTTTGTCACCCCTCAAGGACATACCATTCCTCAGTCATATAGGCTACTGTTTCCATGCACAAACAACATAGCCAAGTATGAAGCTTTAATCACTGGACTCAAGATCGCATTGGAATGGAGGATCACAACACTACAAGTCTATGGTGACTCACAGTTAGTCATTAATCAGATCAATGATGATTATCAAACTAAAGATGACAAATTACTGCCATATAAGAAGATGGTTGACGATTTCAAGAAGTACATCATGGATATCAATTTCATACATATTCCAAGACTTTATAACAAAGTGATTGATGCCATGGCCATGATTGCATCATTGTTGCAACTTCCAAAATATTAGGCTCGCTATGAATTTGTGGTGGAACAATCATTTACTCCTACTTATGACACACCTGAAAGCCAAATCATCTACCACTTAGTAGGATCTGATTCACCTTGGTATGAAAAAATTTATTCCTACCTAAAAGATGACATCTTATCACCTGACTTATCCTGTAATCAAAAGCACAACTTTATTCGCCAATCCTCTCGCTATACTCTTATCACTGACACCCTTTATCGCCACGGTCTTGATGGTACTTTACTTCAATGTCTTGAATGTGACAAATCTGACAAGGCTTTACAGGAAGTTCATGGTGGCATTTGTGGTACTCATTCAAGTGGACTGACCTTATCCAAGAAATTGATTAGAATGGGTTACTACTGGCCAACTATGGAGAGGTAATCATTCACTTTCATGAAGAAGTGCTCTAAATGCTAGATTCATGGGAATCTCATTCATGCTCCTACGCAAGAACTACAACTATTCACGCTGACCTTGCCATTTTCTCAATGGGGGTTAGATCTAGTTGGCAAGATTCATCCTTCATCATCGAACGGACACAAGTTCATCATCATAGCAACAGAGTATTTTACCAAGTGGATTAAGGTAGTACCTCTCACTAAGGTTACCGACAAATAAAACTCATCGTTCATACCCAACTATATCATTTGTCGATATGGCATTCCCAACTCCATCATCACAGATAATGGATGACCATTCAAGAATAATGATGTTGATGAACTTTGCGAGAGATTTCATATTCAAGATAGATATTCAACACCTTACCATCCACAAGGGAATGGCCAAGCAAAGGCCTCAAACAAGACTATATTGAAAATTTTGAAGAAGACTGTGAATGATGTAGGGAAAGATTGGAATATTCAACTCAATCCCACATTATGGGCCTATAGAACTAGCATTAGAACACCAACAGGAGCAACACCGTATGCTCTTGTCTATGGAGCAGAAGCCATATTACCTCTAGAGGTTGAGATTTTGTCACTTAGGGTATCATTGAAGGATCTTGTTAATAGGTGTTTTGCACACTTTCTCAACACAGGCAATGCATAGATGCACTACCTCTCTTGAAAGGAAATTTTCAATAGAAAGTTGCTGAAAATCACCCAAAGGTCTCTCGGGTGTCAGGTCATGACTTGCATGGAACTCCTCAGTTGATGTTTGATGTGATTTTTTTGGTAATCACAAGACAAACTTATGTAGCCGGATGCAAAGTGGATCTTAAAATTTGAAGTTTCTGAGATGGGAGTTAAGGTGTAATTTATTGTAGGTTCAAACAACAATCTAAAACTTCAATGTTTCCTTTAAGTTTTGGCTTTACAATGTGCAATGAACCTTGGCGCAGGCTATTTCTAAAAAAAAAGGAAAAGAGTAGGGGAGAGGGAAGGTTCTCGGATCTATAACTAATTGTGAACAGTAATCATGGAGTTCTTGCCATGGACAACTTCCTTCAAACAAAATTTCACTTAACCAGAAAATTCACAGTCTCATGAAATTTGTGCTATCTTCTAAGGCTTGCAGATATTTCACCATTCATTCACCATATACATGCATGAACAAAGATAAAAGTGTGGATCAGCTTTGAATTCAAGCCTAGGCTAACTTTGTACAACTATTTACCAGCAGCAAACAACAAAAAGTGTGGACTAGGAAGACATCTACACAACAGCAATTTCCATGATCACAAAACAACATTACCAAGATCTATTTAAGCAATTTAAATCTAACTAGAACAGCAATGTAAATCTAAATAAAGCATCTAACAATGGAGATTGAATCATGAAATATGTGAAGAACTCGTAAAATGCACCAACTCAATGTATTTTCATTAGAAATTTCTATAGCATATCTTTACAACAACTCAACTCCCTTTGAAAATGAGAGGAGACTCCCTATTTATATTTCCAAAAAAGTAGATGGAATGGCCCAGATTTAATCTCATTGTGTGGCCAAGATTCACTACAAACTAGGGTTCTACCTACCCCCCAATATATTACAATTTAAAATACAATTTTGTCTTCATCCCTATTTTGTCTTCTAGTGATAGCACTGTAGCATTTTGTCTTTTGCTAATTGCTCTTTTTGTTGTAGCTATTCCTTTAGAAGTTCCTCACTAACAATAGGGTTTCCTTCCCACTTCTTCAAAGCTGCATATTCCATGAATTTCATAATTATGGTTGGAGTTTATCAACTTCCATGATCTCATACCACAACACTTAATAACTCCATTCCTTGGAGTTGTCCTCAAGCCTCTTCTAGTCTTCATCATACTTGGCGGCATGATCTCTGAATAGCTCCGACTGGGTGAAGGCACGGGCGGAAAAACTCATGAAATTCATTATCTCATTTGGCATCCCGTCTTCCATCCTTTTCTAGAAATGAGGCTTTATTTTCTCTGAATCAATTTGCACTGCGGGCATGTCATATCCCGTCATTAGCCTCAAATATTAGGTGCAATCTGCCCTAATTTCTTTGACCCATTCAATATCTGGATCCACTTTATCAGTTACCTGCTCCAACCTTTCTCTCCTGTTATCAAAGTCTCGCTTCCACACATCCACTAGCCAATGATCGTCCCTTTTTAGTGTGAGCTTTCTTTCCCATGCAGATAGGTGGACCTATACATTGTAGGGAAGTCAGTGCAGAGCTTCTTTGTGCCTTCCAGAGACTACTGTAAATCTAGGAACTTGTTGGCTGTCTGAACAGCCCAACTGATACCGATGTTCCCAACGTATAGAACCTGTTGAAACCAACTCTCTGTAGTTTTGTCCAAGTTCTTTCTTTTTTCCATCTTGTCAATTTGTTCCCTGGACAGTAGTTGGGGTGGAGTCGTGAATGTGGTAGGCATGTCTTCAATTGAAGACCATTGTTGGATGTAGGTAGTCAAGTTAGCCACCTGTGCTTTAAGCTCGTCCTTTGAGACTTTATCCTATTGTATTAGGTGCACCACCGTAGCCACTAACTCCTCGAGATGCTCCACCTTCTGCTCTCTAGTAGTAGTTCCCAAGTTAATGGTGGAGATATTATAGATTACTCCCTCCTGGCCTACCACTAGCAATACCACTTGCACAGTTCGAGACCCAGAAGCATCCATCGTTACCTTGGATCTAAATTTGGGCTTCTTCTCCTTCATGGTTGAGATCTGGGCTTGGGCCAGGATAGCCTCTATCCTTTCTCTTGGATCCTTTGGGGCAGAAGTCTTCTTTTCAAGCTACCTCTCCAACCATTCAGGCATAGTAGATTTTCCCTTGGGCGATTCTTGATCACCCTCACCTTCCCTTATTTGGATCTCCATTTGTTCACCTATGGGAGTCCTTTCTTTCATTTCAGTGTTGTCTCCTTCTTCCTCGTCAGAGTCTTGGATGAACGTGAGGCGTTTGATGGGAGGCTTAGTAGGCAATCGCCCCCAAGGACTTTCTTCTATCTCAATTCCCTTCTCTTTTCTTTCTTCAACTTGTTTGTCCTTGAACTCATGCTCCTCAGGCTTGTCTTCTTCTATATCTCCTTCTTCTCTATAAGGAGGTGGCACATCCTCCCGTTGTTTCCCTGTAGGGAGTTCTACATTTTTTGCTATCTTGCCACCTTCTTGCCCTTCTCCTCTAGGAGGTGACCTTTCTGCCTCTTCTTCATCGTGTTTCAATTGTTTGGCCATTTCCTCTTCAAGATCATCATCGAAGGTTTGTATAATGGCTCTACCACCTATACCCTCCTCTTCGTCTCCACTCTCAGAAGACCTCATTTCTTCTTCTTCACAAACCACCCTATCAATCGATCGGTGTTCATACTTTGGGTGTTTGTGGTACTCATCGGCTTCCTCCTCCATTGCCTTCCAAGCTTCTTTCTCCCACCTCTTCGATTCTTCAGAAATTAACATTGTGGCCTCCATTGTTGGAGGTCTCGATGGAGGTTGCGAAGGCGTAGCACTAGCGAGGACCTACGCTAAGGTAGCTTGAATGGTGGGGTCCAAAAAGATCTGGGAGATCTCAGAGGAGATATTTTGCATGTGCCACAAGAAAGCCTCTAGTAATGCTAGTGCAGGCATTAGTGTTGTCACTATGGCCAATGGGAGCGATGTAGTAGGTGACATGGTGACAGAGGAAAGCGAAGTAGTTGCGGCAGAGGAAGATTCAACCATTATTATGGGTCTAGCTGGGGGAGAGGAGGAAAGATGGACTGAGATGTCCACCGCAAGTGGGGATGTGGTGACCATAGCCTAGGTAATAGATGGCAAGGTGATCAAAACAGGGGGAGCTAGAGGAAGTTCTAGCTGATCCGCTTTCCCTTCCTCACCCTCTTGAATTGTTGGCTACTCTACGATGCTTCCCTTTCGTTTAGGCCTCTTAGAGGATGAGCTTCCTGAATCTTTTCTTGAATACACCTTGGGATCTGGAGACTGTTCCGCTTCAATCCCTTTCCTCTTCTTTGATCTTGTGAGTGGAGGAGATTTGGATGTTCCGCCTATTGAAGTTGTAGCGGTGACATCTTTTGTGACACTAGGCTCACTCTTGAGCCCTTCATATGTCAGGACAACCCCCTGTTGCTTTAATCAGGCTACTTGTTCCTTAACCCATTCTTCAGTATGAGCCATGATTGGTTTAGTTACAATATCCAGGTCATCAACCTCCTGCTCATCCCAATCTATTACAGGCGGTGGCAAGTTAGTAACTACATTATATCTGGGATCCATGATGGTGCTCTCATCCTCCTCGACCTAATCTGGTATGGAGAATAGTTGCACCCTTCTTACGAAGTGCGCAGTCATCCTCATGTAATGTCTTGCACACACCTCCTTGTCATCCTAGCAATCTGCCTAGAAATATTCACCATGATGTAGGTGGGAATATCTTGGTCCCATTGCCTTTCTTACATGCCCATATGGGTCCACCTATGGGCGAGTAGTGTGTAGTCGGAAATGGTACTCTGCCAATTCCTTCTCAGAATTCCCAGCACACTGGGAAGTTTGTAAATTGTACATTCCTTGACCAAAGGGTAAGGGATAAGGGATCCCTACCAAATTTCTACTTCCAAGGATGAATGCACATGCTACAGCTGTTGAGAGAGTTCTAATAGTATAATCTTGTCATTTGGGTACCGAGGCAGCTTATTCAGCCTTTCTGTGAAACCCTAGGCAGGAATATATGTGAATTTGGGGTATTGTATAAATAAAAAGGTGTATTGTTTCAAGAACGCCCTAGCATTGTGAGAGACCCTTCTCTCAAAATCCCCTCTGAGCAACCTAATGATGTGACCAATGAAGGTGTCATTCACCCTACAGTACTCCTTCTTGAAGTTACTGAACTAGAGCTGGGGATATCTATCATAGACCTTCAATCTTCAGCTCGGCTCCTCATCAGGTGCCACAAATAATCCATTGTATTGCCTTTTCTCAGCCAGTGAGTACACCAAATATGAGGTCATGTAGAACTTAGAGCTCTTCTTGACATTCATAAACTACTCGTGGAAGAAGTCGCTTATGATGCCTCCCCAGTAGAATGAGGCTTTTGTGGTGACATCTTCATCCCCACGGAGGATTTGTTCAACGAAATACACCATCCACTCTTGGAAAAATGCAGCAGTAGAGAGGCCCATCACTCTGCACAACATGGTTACTAGGTCATGGTAGTCCTTGTAGAAATCACTGCAAAAGAGTTCTTGAGGAACCTTTGCAGTGTTGCCCCTTTTCTCCTTGCGCCAGTACTAATTTATTAATTTCTTGTAGCCCATCGATTCTTCATCCCACATTTCCTTCCCTTCTTCCATGGTGGGAACCTCCATCTCCCCAAAGGTGGGAATGTGACTAGTTTTAGTGATTACCTCAGCCGACATGTCAGTGAGGATGTTCCTGTCCCTATCAATGATGGTTCTTGTCTATGGTTGGTAGGCCTGCCAACAATCCATGACCAATCAGGGGAAATGAGAGATGGGGGGAAGCCTGCAACTTTTGCAATCCCACTTTGTCTAATTAATCTGACATTTTCAATCTTCAGGTGGATTCTAACCCTTTGTTCGAACTCATTAATATCGACGTGGCCGATATTGTTGTCTGTAATATCTTTCCAGTCTGTGATGGTTTTTGAGTGTAAAGGCTCACCCTGGAATTGGTACTTCATTTGGTCGTTGTCCTCTTTTCCATGAGGAGTCTTTCCTATTTTCTTTCCTTTTTCCTTCTCTGCAGCTGTCCCCGAGGGTCCTGCACTCGATTCCATATATCCTGCAAACATAGACATAATGAGTACAACCAATTATGAAAGCATCAACATTAGTTGAAATCCCATTGATGGAATCCAATCAGATAATTCATCATTCATGAAATCAAACTGTTACTCCAAGATGTCGTTAGTCACTTTTTTGAAGGGATTTTGGACAACCCGAGCCTAGGGGGCCAGACTTCCCTGGCAAGAATGTTGTTTTGAAAGGGCGAACAGGGTAGGGCAATTTGAGTGATTTCTCTCATCTTCATACTTTGATGGTTTGAAAGGATCGTGTCAAAGAGGGTCAAATTTGAGCATGTGGGTCGAGATTGGTTTTCAAATTTGAGGTTATCTTGATTAATTTTGGAGCTCCCGGAGGTTCAGGGCTGGAAAGCTATCAAGACTTTGTTGTTTTGAAATGGCCAGGAAGAAACGGAGTTCCCAGGTCAGAAATCCGGGGTCCGGGACCCGTGAGCTTAAAAGACGATCGATTTTCACTTTAGACTTCAAGGTGTTTGGGCTCGAAAGGGTGGGAAGCCATCAGGGTTTCGTTGTTTGGAATGGCGATCATGACACAGAAACCTGGTGGGGGCGGCCTGGCAGACCGGACCTAGCATCAACCTTATCCTCTAGGTTTTCTTTGTTAAGTTTCCTGGAAAATGAGGGGGCAAAACCCAGAACTCAGGAAAACGAGACTACCTCGCCCTTTGAACCGGCCGAGATGGGACGAAAACTTGAAGGGCAGAGCTCGACGAGGGCAAGGACGAAAAATGGAGGGTCGGGACCCAGAAGGCAGAAGGTCGCCGATAGGTGGCCATTCTGAAGGGGCAAAGCTGCCACGAAAGTTTGCGGATCAGGACCCAGCGGCACGACAGCAGAGTTTTTCCAGCATTCAGCTTAGAGGAAAAATGGAAAGTGGACCTCAGAGGGTGGAAAGGCGCACTCTCCTCACCATTTGGGAATGGTGGAGGTGAAGCAGAGTCTCGAGGATAAAGTCACGTAGGAGTGGGCCCATGAAGCTGAGATGGAGGTTGGATTTTGAGTGTAAGTTTGTTCAGTTTTGCGGCGATCGACCGACGAAGATCCAGGGTGGCGGGCCTGAGAGGGCATCCCGCCGGAGGAACAAAGTGGTTTTGTGGAGGATTGAAAAATTCTGGATGGGTTGGTCATTGCTACTAAGACCATTCATTCGATTGCATCCTCAAAATAAAATATGATGTTCATCAAGCTAGATATGGTGAAGACTTATAACAAAGTGAGGTGGTCCTTTATGCAAAAAAAAATTATTGCTTTTGGATTTGCTGAAGAATGGATCCTATGGGTGATGTGTTGTTACCTCCACTTCATTCTCAGTGTTAATTAATGGTGAACCTTCCTCTCTTTTTAGTGCTTCTCGGGATCTTTGTTAAGGGGATCCTCTTTCTCCTTATTTATTTATTCTTCTTGTGGAAGGCCTAGGTAGACTAGCAAAACATAATGTGGAGTTGGGTTTTATCCAGGGATGGAGGTGGGGAAATGGTTTGCCTCCTCAGTCTCACTTGCAATTTGGGGATGATACGGGCTTGGTGGGTTTGGCCAAGATCAAAGAAGCTTCAAATTTGCACAAGTTTTTGGATATCTATCTCACTGCTTCTAGTTAAAGGATTAACAAAGACAAATCCTCCATTTTCTTCTTTAATACTCTAAGGCTTATTCAACAAAGGATTGATTGTATCTTGAGGCTCCAGATTGGTTCTCTCCCTTTAACTTATCAGGGTATTCCTATCTCTATTGGTAGACTTCCCAAAGAATCATGGCAATATATTTTGGACAAGTTTTGTGCAAAGGTTAATCATTGGACTCATCGATGGTTGTCTTTTGTTGGTCGAGTTCAACTGCTAAAGTTTGTAGTACAGGCTCTTCCTATTTATAGGTGCATGTTACAGGTGGCTCCAGCTAGTTTTGTGAAGGATATGGACTCTTTGGCTAGATAATTCTTATGAGAGGGTAGCTTTTCCTCTTCCAAGTGGAGCCTAGTTAAGTGGGATATTATGTGTAGCCCGAGGTAGTTTGGGGGTGTTGGATTGTTGTAGGTGACTTGGTTAGGGTTGGCTTTGGCTGCAAATCTATACTAGAGGTGTTCTGTCGAGCAGGATCATATATGGGCCAAGATTTTATCTAACAAGTATCTTCTGGGGGTTCCGAAGGAGGAGCTTCCCAGGTTTCCTCTGGTGGGGAAAGGCTTTGTGATTTGGGGAATGCTTAAGAAAGGGGCTACACTAATCAAGGAGGACCTATTCTAGATATGTAATAGGGGGGATGAGGCTCTCTTTTGGTATGATTCTTGGGATGGTTTTACCCTCATTTTGCATCAGTACCCTAATTTGGTGACTCTTTCTCGTCACTTTTTGGAGGCTAGTTGGTCAAGGGTGAGTGATTTTAAGAGTTTTGATTTATGTGGACAAGTGGAGGTGGCTCAGTTGAAGGATCCTTGCGAGTGGCATGTTCATGGGTTGGAAGAGGATTGTGTCATGCTTTAAAATATTTTGGCTGGGAGACAATGTAGCTCCCTTGGGGAGAAGGACATTTTGGCTCGAAGCCTGAATCCTAAGGGTTCTTTCACTATGGCTAGTGGTTATCAGGAGTTGTGGTATCATAAGTTTGGGGGGGTGGAGGTCCCTTGGTAGAAACATGCATCAAACAAGTTCTCATGGCCAAAGTGTAATTGTTTTGTGTGGAATCTGGCTTGGAATACATGTTTGACATGGGATAATCTTTGTAAGAAGGGATTCCAGGGTCCCTTTATGTGTGTTATGTGTGACTGCAATGAGGAAGATTCCTCCCATTTGTTTTTTTGTTGTTCTTATTCTATGTTACTCTGGCATTGGTGGTAGGGTGTTTGGAAACATCCTTGTGTTCATGTGTCTTCCTTTGTTGAGTTTTGGAGTAGTATGAGAAGGCCCCCCTCCCAGACCTCTTTTCTCTAGATTGTGTGGAGCATTCGTCCTATGTTCATCCTCTAGAAAATTTGGTTGGAAAGGAATTGTAGGATTTTTTCGTGGGGATAAGATGTTGGCTCAACAGGTTTGGCACAAAATTGTTGGTATGATTCAAGAGACAGTGGAAGCCAAATGTGAAGTGGCCTTTCCGTTGGAAAGAAGTGATGATGAGATTGTGAATAGATTAGGCTTGCAGGGGTTGACTTCAGTCTCTGCATGTGTCAAAAGAGGAGGGAGGACAAAAAAGAAGGTTCAAAGGGTTAGAAGATGGTTGCCTCCTCCGACGGATTTCCTGAAGATTAATACTGACGGTTCCTCTTGAGATAACCTAGGGCCTGCTAGGATTGGTGGAGTTGGCAAAGACTATTCTAGTTCGATCATTTTCCTTTTCTCCATCTATAAGGGGCGGCATTCTAACAACCTTATGGAAGGGATGGTGATTCTTTGGGCTATTGAGTGTGCTTGTTCTGTGGGTTGGCATAAGATTATCTGTGAATCTGATTAACATATTTTTGTTAATATGTTGCTCAAGCAAAGGGTGGCTGAGGTTAATTGGCATATTGCATTGGCGGTTTGATAGATTTTGTAGAGGTGCTCTACATTGGAAGTGGTTTCTTTTTTCCACATTTTGTGTGAATGGAATAGGGCAACTGACTATTTAGCTAAGTGGGCTTCAAAGCATGAGGATGGTTGGAGGATTGAGGGGTGGAGACAATTATCCCCTAAGTATGTTCAAGATCTAGAGAGGGTCATTGTTGATTATATGGAGGGATAAGTTGTTGGTGTCCATTTGGTTGGTGGTTTTGTTTTTGTTGGTTGTTTGTGGTTTTCCTTTGTGGGAGCTTACGGGTTCCTTAATCCTTATGTACTGTTAATTTCTTACTTTCAATAAATTTTTTAACCCCTTTTTTAAAAATATATATAAAGTTATTTAATTAATAGTGGAAATATTATTTTAGATAATAATTAAACATTATTTAATCACTAGGGAAAGACAAATATTAGAATTAAAATCCTAGTTCGTAGGCTAGGAAAATTTTAGGTATCTATAATTTTCTTTGTTAGAGAGGCTTACATCCATGTTGGCATTATACATGATTCATATATTGTATTTGATCTATGAGATTGAGTGCATTGGGTGTTGTTGAGGCTTTTCATTTGGGGTTGTAAGGAGATCATACTTGACACAACATAGCACTTTGAAGTGTTGGTAGACAAACATGTTATGGTTTACAGGTTTTCTCTCTTCATTCAATGGTTCCTCCCTAGAGGTTCATATCATATGATTTGGGAGGATTAGGGTGATATGTTATGAGAAGGTATGCAACTACTTGGGTTGCATGTGTGGATCATTGTGATTGTTCTTGTTCCTTCATGTTTTGTTCATTTATCACATCTTGGTATATTGTTGATTAGTAGACTTGATGTGTTTTGACTCATTTTCAGATTTGGCATTTCCATGCAATGGGAGTTCCTGGATATGTATGTTCTCCATTGACAGGTTTGATATAGGGATCTCGTTATTGCAATTTATGGGTTGCATATGTTGGCATGAGTTTACTAATGTTGTTGATACCTAGGAGGTATGGATGGTTAGATGCACTAGCATGTGTTGTGGATGCTATTTTTGATCATATGGGTTTTTACCTTTTACATCAACTTGGAGTTTTTATTATCACTTAGATTTGATGCTTGTGTTCTTGGATTGGTGGATCTACACCTTGACATGTTCTTTCTTCCATAGTTGGAACGTTGGAGGATGAGAGGAGTTCTTGCTTGAGATTTTGGTCACTTTGGTTTTATTACAAGTATCTTGATGGAGCATGAGAGCATGTTGTAGATTCGTGTGATTATATGTATGGATATGATAATGCATTTCATTTATTGACCCTTATGCAATGTATACAACAAGTGGGAGAATGTTAGGATTTGGTGGTGTACACCATTACATAAAATTTTATATTATAATGTTGTAATTGAATAATTATTTAGTTGTGGTGCACCTATGAGGTGTGTTTAGCCACACTAGGTAATTATTTGGAGCCACTTGTAAAGTTGTATTATAACATTGGGTTATTTTTTATGTGTGGGAGACATAGGATAATAATTTAATGTTTGGGGAAAGTATTTAATAATGTGAAAACTTGGTACCCAATATTAAATGAGGGGTCAATAGTTTGTGTTCACATGGTTTTGTGGCACAGGGTTTTATCTTACCACTTGGTTGTATTTGTGTGAGCTTATGTCTATAAAATCAAACATATTTTATTGGTTAAGGTTGGTTGGGTGAGTGGGTTGTCATTATTGAGTCATTCTGAGGAGTGCATATGTGAAGCATGGCATGGGATGTGTGGATTAATGCTTGGACACATGGAGGATGCATTAAAGAGGCTTGATGCTTCAGAAGTATTCATTGTAACCTTGTAAGTGCATGTATTGCTTTATTGTTGAATAATATATGGAGTATGAATGCTTTTAGAGGTTGGTTTTTTCCCTCTTGAGGGTTTTCTTAGGGAATGTGTTGTGTTATATTGTGGCTTGTCTATTTGATCTATGCATTTTTGTTATTTTGTAAGATTGTATATATTTTTTTCTCAAATGGGGTTATGTAGGAAATGAATTAAATGAACTGGGAATTGATGTATTATTTCCTAACAATGACAAGGGAGAACCAAGCTTTGGAATAAGGATGAAGTTATGGATGGATAAGATTGGATGGAAGATAGGTGGATTGGATTGATCTAGATATGAATGAGGATGGAGCTCCAAGTAATATATTACAAAGGAGTAAGATGCCCCAAACTAGAGGTAGTACAATTAAATATTGGTAGAAGAGAGGATGTTTGAGATGGAAGGATGGTTCTCAAAAAGTATGGATAATAGAGGAAGCATGTTTTGCACTATTCAAAGCATGCATAGATATTTTTCCCCTAGTTTTGATCAAGATTAGAGTTGAAAAGGGAGGATAGGTTTGGATAAGATAGGGGAAAGAAGATAGGATGAAGGATATGGGATGGGGGATAATAAAGGATATGGATGTATTCTTGAATATTTGACCCCTAGACTCCTCATCAAGATTAAAGATGGGAAGGGAGGATGGATAGTTTGGATAGGATAGGAGGATATGAGATAAATTATATGGATGTGAATAGGATGTGGTAGATATGACATCATGGATGGATCTTGGATAAAGCTTGACCCAAGCCTTATCAAGATCAGAGGTGGGAAAGGAGGATGCATTTGGATAAGATAGAAGGTTATAGGATGAGGAATAAGATGAGGTACATAGGATAGATGATGTGTATGAAGATCTATAGCCTTTCCAAGTTTAAAGGAGGGAAGGGATGATACATTTAGATAGGATGATGGATAGAGGATGAAGCCTTGTGGGGGATGTGCATAGGATGTGGTAGGTAGGATAACATGGATTAAGATTGAACCTAAGTTTAGAGCGTAAGAGGATAGGAGATTACACATGTGATGCATGTTTTCTAGGATTTCATCATGGTACTTACCCAAGGTGTTGTAAGAAGTGGTTTACACCATTGGATGAATGATTTCTCTTTGCTTTTTTCAAAAAAAATCACCTTTTTGGAATTTTTGAATAAAAAGGATGGATAAGGATGAGGATACGGATGTGGATATGTGTATTTGGAATATAATGAATGTAAGATAATGGATATGGAGAAAGGACTCAATAATATAGATCCATGAATTTTATCCCTTGAATGTGTGCTACAATAGACCGTGGAAATGGAGTTATGCTAGAAAAAGATAAGGATTTATGGAAAGACTTGGACTAATGGGGGATTATGAGGGATGAATATTGAATGATGTATGGGGTTTTAGAAGACTTGTGGATGAGTGGATGATAATGTTTTCAAGACCAACATTTGCACACACTTCGAGGGGTGGTGGATTTGTGAAGGAGTGGATTTTGAATTTAAAGATTGAGATGAAGGAGTTTGGGACATAGGGACCCAAAAAAAGGGAAGAAGATTATGGAGGATTTAATATAGTGGATTTTGAGATGAAAGGGACCAAAATAGATTTAGACAATGAGAGATTTATAGATGGAGGATTATAGGACTTAGGAATGGATGAAGATTTTGGATTAACAAGTTTGGATGCCAATTTAGATTGCTTTATGGAATACATTGTTTCTATTGTTGCTTTGGGATCCACATGATTTTTTATTTTGATTTTTTTATGGGCCTCTATGACCTTTTAGATTTATAATTTTACTTTTGGATCAAATTTTCATTTTCTTTGACATGTATTTTTCATGGGACATGTGTTAATCCTTTTATATGTGTGGATTTTTGGCTTTATGCATTTTATATTTGGCATCCAAATTGTTACCAATAGAAATGGTATGGGTGCATGTAGATGGATTAGTTGGAGATTTTATGAATGGGGTGATGGAGAGAAGATGTTGGAAGGAATTTAAAGATGTGTTCCTTTGTTGATCTTGATTAGGGTTTGGTGGTAATGGATAAATAGGATGAAGGTATTTAAAAATAGGAGTGATAGGTGGTGGAATTAAGGACCCAAGATGGAAGAGATGAAGAACTTAGCTTTTGAACATAGAGACATGAAATATATGGAAGGGATGAAGGATTGGGCTTTGGAACATAAAGTCGCAAGATATATTTTGAGGATGGCGAATGTGGATATGTGGATTTAGATGGAGGTTTTGGGATTTTGAATGGATGGAAGGAGTACCAACGTATTTATCTTGGTATACAAGTCCATGATAATTAGGATTTCTTTGGATTTGGATGGGTTCTAGAATTCCTTGCTCGTGGAGGCCTAACCCATTGCCTTTATAATTCATATTTTGACAAATCCTTTATCCAATGGGATACTTACTATTTTGGAGGCAAGACACGAGTCCATTTGAAGGAGGATATGAGGTGGAAGGAATTATATGTTCATGGAGGAAACCTAATTGGATGAGGTAGAAGAACCCATATGATATTTTTGGGGTAAATATGTAGTTAAGATAGGGGTGATGAGATCTTCTGGATGATTAGGATAATTACATGGAGGTGAAGGGATGCTTTGATATTAACTTTTGGAGGGATCATGAGGGGGATTAAGAGAGATATTGGGATCTTGATATGGATTTGATGGAGGGGTGGAAGGGGATCATGAGAGGGGAGAGGATAATTGGATGGGATGGAAGGTATTCTTTGATCTTAATTTGGAGAGACATCATGAGATGGAATGGGAAGGATGCATGGATCTTAGTGTGGGATGATATCTCAACATGGGTTAAGATAATGAGATGGAGAGGGATCATGAGATGGAAGGGGATCATTGGATGGGATGGAAGGGATGTTTAAATCTCGACATGAAGGAGAATTCATGCTAGCTTGCTTTGGACTAATGGATTGACATATTTCATTTGATGTGGATGGTTGGGTGGATGGAAGTGGGTGCATAACATATGGATATTGCACAAATTTATTTTTGCTTAGTGGGTTAGGATCCTTTACTAATAGTTCTTGGAGGGAATCATGAAAGCCATGAAATTGAGTGAATTTGTAGGACTAGGTTGTTGTGGATAGCAAGGATGTGGTTTGGATTTGATGGGAACTTTGGATGGTGGTTTTGTTTCCCTTGTCAAAGGAAGGTGGAGGATGAGTAGTAGGACATGGATTTGAATTTAGTGGGGGTGGGAAGGATGGAAGTTTAGCACCTATGCTAATGAGATATCTAACCCTAGACTATTTATCATTGTTGAAGTAGCAAGTGATGATGAAATTAGTAACGATGGATGGGGATGATGTGGATAGTAAGGATGTGGGTGGGATTTGAGGGGAAATTTTGATCGGGGTTTGGTTTCCTTTGTAAAAGGAATAGGAAGGAGAACCAATGGATATGTGAGGAGGTGTAATAGGGTTTTTCGAGTTAGTCATTGCTTGGGTAAAAGTAATTTGATTATGGACAGGTGATTAGTGGAAGCTTGTAGAAATTTGTCTATTAAAAATGGCTTCAAGTTGGTCCACAAGACTCTCAATATTATCATATGGATCATACTTAGGTTGGTCAACAAGACTATCCTCATCATCATCAATGTAATTGGGGTTTGACCTTAAGCATAATTTTTTGTCTTGTTGGGGTAGGGCATGGGTTCATGATGTTGGACTAGGTTTGAATGGATGAGGGTGGATTAGAATAGATTAGATTGGATTAAGGGTAGATTAGACGGTTAGACATGGTAGAGGATTGATTGGAAGAGGAAATTTTGGAATTGATTTTGGATGAGGATGGAGATTATGATGATGAATTAAAAATAGATCGCAGGTTAGAAGAATAGGACCTAAGGATGAATATGAAGGATGAGATTATATTTGGATTGAATAGGTGGATGAAGAACTAGGCTAATAAGGAGATTAGGTTAGAAATATTCAATGGGTGATGGATAAGGTTGAAGGGGTTTATAATATTTGGATGGATAGGGGATAAGATTGGGAGGATAGACAGGTTTGGTTGAATTTTATAGATAAGGGATTGTATAAATGGATTTGGATGAAAATATTGGAAGGTTAGATTGGGTTTATATGAAGGTTTTTCTTGCTTGAATAGGAGATTGATTTGAAAGCACACAAATATAAAAAATGGATTGAGGAATATTTGGATAGATAGGTAGTACTAATTTTGGACAAGAAGACACACCAATCACTTACACAAGTTCTATTTTATTCAAGTAAGATAGTTGACTTAATATGGGTCCACCAGCCATATGCTAATACCTTAATATTAGTGCAAGGCACTTATCTTTCAAGAGTCAATAGATAGGGATCTAGTGACACAATGGTTCACCTTTTCCCTTTCTTTGGAGGATTTTAACAAATTTCCCAAATATTTTCTATGTTTTCTCAAGGAGATACATGGTCAATAGCTTTAGACATAATATTGTACCTTACACCACACTAAGCAATGATCAAAAGGTCTTATTTTAGGATGAACAAGATTGATAGGGAGCCCTCTAAATACCCCAAGTGTATGTGAGGTCAAATCCATAGATAAAGGGGAATAATGCCAAACAATTGGGAGAGGGTAACCCACTCTTCACCTTCACTTATCCAAGGTATAAAGTTCTTGGAGGCTTAGCCTAGATTGACAAGATTCCACTTCCAAGAGAGGTGTATTTCAATTCACCTCCTCTTTATACTTTGTTGAAACACGGGATTTAAGGTCATCCCCTAGGGAAAAAATCCCTAGGAAAGCCTCCTAAAAGGAATTATCTCTTTTTTTGTCACCCAAGATCACATGAAGCACAATGGAAGAGAATACATGCATTGGGTTCCTTGGGATAACAATGAAAAAGAAGAATAGTAAGTGATGTTTTTTATCCTCAATATCACACAAAGGAACAAGAGGAGATAATACACACCACTCACCCAAAAAAACAACAAAAATAGCTCATTAACATTTAGAAAAGAAGTGTGTCTAGATTAGTAGAAAAAAGAAAGTGTTGGATTGACAATTTCATAAGAAATGTATTAGTATATTGATAGAATTTGACCTTTAATAAGTGGTGCTACACACAATGCATTAGTATTTTGAAAGATATCCTTAGAAAAATGTTTTTTACAAGGAAATGGATTATAGATGACAATAAAACTCTTGAAAATATTGTAAAGAAAGGACATGCTCATCACAAGATTGTAATTTTAATTTTTTTCACACTGTCAACTAGATTTGTTTGTTTTGTTAGAGTTGGCTATGGAGATTGTCACCCAAGATCTAAAGGCCAAATGGAAAGCACAAAGAGGTCAATATGCAATGCTCAAGATTGCAATGGAATTGAATCCAAGAATTCCCAATACACAATGTATGAGAACCCCTTGGTAATATAGCCAAGATGAGACATAGGATTAGACGAGATTGTAGCAAATCTCTTAATCTTATGACATGAGACAACTAACTTGACATAAAATTCAAAAAGATAATATCTAGACATGACAAGTCTTATAGAAAGAATATTAGGACCTAGTAAACTTAACATGTGAATAAGTCCCTTAGTAGGAATTAACTAGGTACAAGACTTTTATTCACACCAACACCCCCCCTTATGTGCAACTTAGGGAGTAAATTATTATGAAAAGATGGGTCTTGGCTACAAGTCCATGTTAGGTACCCATGTACATATTCAAATGCAATCTCTCACAAATGGATAAAAGGATAAAACCTAGTGGGACAAAACTCCTCCCTAAAAGAGAGATGAAATACAAAAAAATATCTCATGAAGAATGAGAAGGACGAAACCCATGTGAGGTAAAATACCCCCCCATAAGAGAGAAGAAGAGAGACCATGTAGACCCCCCTTAATGGCGAGTCTCCTCTAATGGTAGAATCTCGACATTGAATGTTGAAGATGATCCAATCTCGACGAACACCATTCCTCCCCTTAGGAAGAAACAAAACCAAGAGGATATGCAAGATTTCTTCCCATTCCTTAAAGGAAGATGTGGGAAGAAAAATGATATGTGATTTCTCTAAACTACGATCAAGTGTCTCCATGTTGATGCCAAAAGCTAACACACTCCAAACATGCATTCTTGGCCACACAGCTAAAGATGTCAATCCAAAATCTCCTAGAGACAGATGTAGAACACACTCCAAAGATAAAGATATCTCCTCTGAATACAAAGAAGCCTCCTCCAAATATTGTCCAAGAGTATCCACACTCACGTCAAACTGTGAAGAATGATCATGTTGAGAATGAACAAGTGGGTCATAGTGTTCCCTCACAATAATTGAAGAAGGATCATCTCCATCAAAGAGAAGATGTATGCAATCAATGGTGTCTCCCAAATTTGAAATGTGAGACTCAAGAAATAAGCCACCAATATCTATCAAGTATGCATCCTAAGTGCATGTAGCTAAAAGATGTTGTAGATCCGGCTACACTAAATCACAAGAAGCCATATATGTAGAAACACAAGAATCATCAAATACAACAGTAGATGGAGAAGATGGAATGCAAGGCTCAAGAATTGGATCCGATGTGAGAACTCTCAAGTTCAAGAAGCCAAATGTATCCTTTGAATCATGGTTCACACTAGAAGTGTGATAAAAAAAATAGAAGGAAAAATTTCATCATCAAAAGAAAAATTTGTAAAGGTGTAATTGTTAGTGGCCCAAATTTGCACCCCTCTGCCAAGTTGTGAAAGAACTCAACAAATTTAGACTAACATGAGACTGCTTTCAAGTTGTGGGTATCTTGTTGTGAAAGCAGACCTCTAGATTATGGGTTGGCTCCCCTTTTGATGTCACCTAAAATAATGATTTCTTGAGGAAAAGGGTAAAAAGATGCATAAAAATGAGAATTAACTGAAACTACTAAGGGTGATACACCAAAAAAAACTAACTAAGACTTGCAAATAACCTACACACATTCAAAACAATGACAAATCTTGGTTCACACAACTCATTTTCATGTGTATTTTCACATAAGTAATTTATAAGGAGGTTTTTAGAAGAACTTTTAGAAGGAAAAATTTCACAACTAACAACACTAGCATTCACTAATACAACTTATAACCTACAACAATGCATTTTTCTACTAAACAGGTGCTTAACAATGAGACAAAGCTACAAGGAAAGATAGATTTCACAAGTAACTTGATCAACCATTAACTACACACAGTAAAACATAAAACGAGAAGGCAACTATTTAATGTCATTGATTCAAATTACTCAAATAGTATACAAGTCCATCACTGAGTTACAATATTGCTCCTGCTAAAAAGATAACTCCAAAGCCAAGCTATCACTTTACTAGAAAGAAAGAACTAACTTCAATAACAAAGATTGAAGTTAAGAAAAAATTCAACCAATTCTCTCACACAAGTCCATCTAGAAGGTTTTGGTCAAATGCAGCAAAAAAGGCCAAAAATAACCTTCTAAAAACACTCCAAACTATCCTCCACACGAAGCACAGTCAAGCCAAGACTATAGTCACACTTGCCTCCAAACAACCCATTTCCTCCAAAATTAGTCAAATACAACTTCCCACACATATCTCATGTCTGCCAATCATCATGTTTCCCACACATGTATTTAGCCCATTTGACCCACACCTTTAGTGCTTTTGCAAAAGCACAAGACTCCATTTTGCGTCAAAAATAATAATTTGATTAAGTGATTCATAATAACATCACTTAATCAAACCATTTTACATTTCAAAACAAAATGCAAAAAGAGGCTCCACCACTTCTTTGGATTACATCAATATTTGCATTAAATAATAGTGTTTTGCAAATCACCTCAATAATATTTTACAATTGAATAAAATGAAAAAAGTGATAATAAATCACTAATTACTCCAAATGCTTGTAAAAGTATTCAAGCAAACCTAAACCCCTCCAAAAATTTGATAAAATTTAAATCACCCACACTTCTGCATTTCAAAGCCATACAGTTGGTCAACATTCCACAATCTCAAATATATGAAAAATGGTCAAGGTGAAAAACTCTATGAAAGAGATTATAAGGCAGCTCCAAAGTCCTTGGAAGGCACATTTCAAGTCTTGAAGGCATTGCATTTTAAAAATAGGCAAAAAATTGCAAAGGCACATGATCCTTCAAATGGACATAAGGCAAAATTGCCTAAGTCTTAAACTTCACTACTTGGCCCACATGGCAATTAAATAGTGTTTGGAAATTTAAAATATAAGGAAAAAATTCCTTGGTCGATCACCATAGGGTTTCAAACCCTAAACAAAACATGGGAAAAAAGCAAAATATTCATTCATTTTGTATCAAACCTTCTCTAGAATGTTCATCTGGCCGCCATGGGGTTTCATGAAAGCACTACAAAAATGATGTTATGCCTAATTTCTGGCTGATTTTTTGATGAGATTTGTCATTTCAATTGGGAAACAAGAGGTAATTGCCTTTTTTTGAACAAAATCTTTATTTTTTACATCTTTTGAAGGCCACTTCACGAGTTAAGGCCGCGACTATGCAATATTCCCTGATGATTTTATGTTGCTTTATGTTCTCTATGGTTATTCTTTTGTTTTATCCACCATGAGTGTGATCTTTTGAAGCTCAAATGGAGGCTTTTCATGTGACAAAATGCTTGCATAACCATAAAAAATGAGCAATTTTAGCTCAGGTAAGCTCTACTCAGACCCATACCTTCTATTTTTTTTAGCAAATAGAGCTCATAATCGAGCTTAACCATTGTCAAAATGAAGCACACTTAGCTTTTCTCTCTATATTTGAATGTCAATGCAAAAAACCCCAAGTGGGTAGGTGACTTTGTGACGAAAAATGGCTTCTTTTGGCCGCGGTCATGAAAGCATGCATGGTTTTTTTATATACTTTTTGCATTTTCTGTAGAATGATCTCCATTAAATATCTCTTTCACTTCCTCTACATTTGCAATTTCAAAACCAACCCAGATGGGTTTTTTTGACTTATGACAAAAAAAACCATATTTTGTGAAGAAAAGGAATACCTTCAGGCCGCAGCCAAGAATGTGAACTGGGTTTTTCCTTATTTCAATCTTTTACAAAGGGTTTGAAATACTCTTGTTGCTCCTTCTGAAAACAAAAACTCCATGCTATTCCATTTGAATGTCTTTGTATTTGAACTTTTAACACAAACCCATATGGGTTTTGCATCTTAAGAAGAAAAACCAGATTTTTCACCTCTATATTTGCATTTTATTTTGTGAAGAAAACTCATATCTTTAGGCCACAACTATAAAGAAATAGCTAGGTTTTTAAATTTATTTCACTGTTTTTTCATTTGACTCAAAGCCCCAAGTGGGTTCTTACACCTCCTTAGAAAGAAAAGAAAAAAAAACATTTTGCACATTATGGAGGAAAATACTTCACTACTTTCTGTATTTGCAATTTCATGAACAAACCCCATATGGGTTCCTGATCTATAGGTTGTGGCCATGGATAAATAGTTGGGTTCTTTCCATTTCTTGTTTGCTCTAAATAATTTCATGAAATCTCACTTTCAAAACTTCTGAATCTGTAATTTTAATCACAAACCCATATGGGTTTTTGTCAATGTGTAAAAAAGTGGCTTTTATCATATGAATAATGATAGAATATCTCAAACCATGTTGTGATAGTGCTCTTTTAAATGGATTTTGGTCATTGTTCTTAATTTTTGTTTCTAAACATCAAATTGTAATGTTTGTCCTTGTATTTGATATTCAACACAGCGTATCTTTGTATTGTGATTGAAATATTATCATTTATGAATATCCATTGTAGATATAAGCAAATGATTGTTTTAGCTCCATGTGAATTCATATGATGATGAAGACATACCTTGAACTATTCCACTGTATTTTGCAAGCTTGTTGCTTTATCAACTATTGGACAATAATGATTATCCTTTCCTTGGCACCTTAAATCTGTTTATATGACTTGATTGTTGTCCTTTTTATTGTTTTTAACGTTGTTGCTACACTGAGTGTTAATGTATCATTTGATGGTGTTAAAGGACCCTAGTAGCATATGTAACCTTGACACCTAACTAACTGCCCTATGTGACTATCAAACTACTTATGAGGATTGTACTGCAGTCTTTTTAACCTCCATCTTTTGAAGCTCTATCATATGAAGCTTTGGCACTGTCTTTCATACTTTCTTTGAAATGTCGGTTCCAAGACTGCCTTTGCTTTGAACATTTTCTCTTCCTTTGATAATGGCTATCCCTTTAATGCCTTGCAAACATTCACTCAATCATATATCGATAGTTGATAGAACAATAAAGACTTAATCAGGGTCTTCTCCTTGTTTATGCAGTGTGCACTTTTCTTTTAAAAAACCATGTCCTATATGACACTTGTATATTCTTCCCTTGATGATGGCCTTCAATTCCATTGATACTACAAGATTTTCCTTGTGAATGAAGGTTGCTCTTTCATTGAATTTAGTGCATCTATTCTTTCTTTTGATTTCAGTCCCCTAATTAACAGTCACTTAGAAGGCCTTCTCACTAAGCCACTATGCTCAAATATTGTTACTATTCCTTCTATTCTTGGTTTGAATTCATTTTACATCACTGAATTTACTGTATTCTCCTTAGTGTTCTCAAAAACCCCTTGTTCTTGCTTTAATTTTGCTTCTTCTGAAAACAAAATTCCATTGTTGTTTATACTTGGAACAAGCTTCTGAAATTGCAATTGAAAATAAAGCATGTTCAGTACCCTTTTCCATTCAAGTTGAGCATCTCTCACTGTTTGGTTCTTCATGTATGATTACTTGATGCCTGTGGCTGATCATTGTCTAGCACACCTTCATTTGATTTCTCCACTTTATAAGGGTTGCTCTCATATGCCTGGGCTGCTATGGTGGCTATGTTTTCAACTTCTCCTCATTTTTTGTCATGTGAATCATCATAGAAATTTAGTCCATGTTACTTGCTTTGAGTGATATTGCAGTCTACTTGAGGTTGTCCATGTTCTTGCTTTGGGTGATATTTTTCACTTCATGTCATGACATTGTTTACTTATCTTTGCATTCTATAACACATGTGAATGCATCTTTAATGAAGTCACTGCCCACCATTTTAGATTCATGGCCTGCTCCTTGTATTTTGGCAACGCTTGATAGCTCTAACTTGAAACCAAAAAAGCTCCCCCTGCTGCCCTATAGCATGCACTCAATATTGTTGCCCCTTCATGAGATGTAGCATGATTTGTTGTTGTCCTTGTCATGAGATGTTTGTTGTTGGCTTGTTATCCACCTAAGACTACCATTTGTAAACTCTTAAAATTCATTGTTATACTCATTACCATCATGACCTTGGCTTCAAAATGAGTTTCATCTCTATGTTTCATGATTTCTTAATGAATATCAATGCTCTACCATTCCTTTTGCTTTAATCCTATTGGGCAGACATATGTCACTTATGGTGGTGACCTGAAAGCTCACTATCCTAAGTGATGTGTGCTTGTCCAATAGGGTTGAAGTGAGATGAATTGGATTGTGTCTTTCATGCAACGATGTATGATTATCTTTGTTCCTTCTTGCTGCCCCCTCTTACTCATGATGGTTTCAAGCATGACTTGATGTCTCCTTCATTATTTTAATAGATGCATAGTTGAACTTGATGCATCTATAATTGAACTTGATGCATCACATAAATCATTTACTTCTTTAATAAAATGGATCTTGGATCCACTTAAGAAGATTGAAAGACATATCCAGCAAAGTACACTTTCCTTTTGACACGATGATAGCATATTGATTGATTCATTGTGAAAAGATGAAGTGTGACTTTCTTGACAGCTCACATTATGTGTTGCATCTTTTGAATTTGATAATGAAAGTTCATCAACTAGTGTGATTCCATATTGATTTAATGCATCAAGAATATTTTTATCATTTATTTGATCAAATTGCTCAATTTCCTATCCCTCTTAAAACATCAAAGGGTAGCATGCTAGGCTCTACCCTTGTGGGAGCCACATTTTACACCACATGCTATAATTAGTTGAATCAAAATAGTAACAAATACTTGTCTTAAATCTGCACAAGGAACAAACCATTTAGATAAACAAGCATATCATAGGTGTGTTTGATTACTCCTTTTATTTTTTTCCTATACACTTATGGTATGCTGCTATTTTAATGCTTATAGACATCAAATTACATGTTTATGGATGTATTGCACATATTTTGATTAGTGACCTTTCATTGCTCTAACAACACTATTTTTTCAAATGCAGGAAACCTAGGAGCAACGGGGAAAGCGTCAAAGGGAAGCAGAGCAGCAGGAAGGGCCAAGATGATGTGGGACCAAGCCAACGGGATTCGTCATTCCACCAGGCAATGACAGGTCCCTTTCATTTTATGTGCAATTTTTTTCTGTTATCTATAGGCATATAACCTTTTATTTATAAGCATTAGAATAGCTAGTCCCTTGGCTTGTGAGGGACATTATATGCTTATGATCATCAATAAAGATTATATTTGAAATACATGCCGGTTTTGTCTCTTATTTGTATGTAATTGCAAAACTGGAATAAATGCAATCTATTTTGACAATCTCCTTTATGCACATTAATGAACTTAGCAGAACATGATGTATCTTTTAATGTTTAAATGAAAACATAAAAGAATAAATAATAAGTTATCTGACTTTAGTTAGAAGACAAAATCAGGTAACATTTTTAGTGACATCTGCTATATGTTTGCCTGCTAAACATCTCGACTAGTTGCCTAAAGCTTATCCATTAGGTACAGAATCATCTAAAAGTTGATACCTCTTAAAAACAACATTGTATGTTGCTGCAACTCACTAGACCAGCATGAGACAATTTAGAAACTTATTCAAAACACACCAAAAAACAAAGCAAACCACCTAACTGTGCAAAAACAACACTTAGGGAAAACTAAAAAAGCATTCTAACTAATGTGCAACAACACTTAGAGGAAATAAAACCTACTCTAATTTGTACAAGACAGATTTAGATCATGCCTCAAAATAGAGTTTGAGGTGTATCCCATTGACTGGGATAGGTAGAGCTTCTCCATCCATTGTTGACAACTAAAAATCATTGTGCTCCTTGCACTCAATAATGGCAAACATGCCACTCCACATTCTATCAAATTTAGTGTGCTTTCTAGGCCTGCTCTTTAACTCATCCCACTTGAGGACAACATCTCCTTCTCTTAACATCCTAGGTGTTGCTATTTTGTCAAAAACTTTATTTGTTTGGAGTTGATTCAGCTCCATTGTTTTCATGGCTCTATCCCTTGTTTCATCCAACTCCATGAGTTGTGCATATTTGGCAGCCATTAGATATTCTTCCTTAAACATTTCAAGTTGGTTCATTATGTCAAGAGCTGGAAGCTCAACAAATAAAGGCAACCTTGCCTCTTTACCATATACCAGCATATAAGGGGAATTTCCAATGGATATCTTTGGAGTTATTCTATTTGCCCACAAGGAAAATTTTAACTTGTTGTGCCAAGTTCTTTGGTTATCCTCCAAAATCCTTTTGATGATTTTTATCAGGTTCTTGTTAGTTGATTCATCCAAACCATTACCTTGAGGGTAATAGTTTGATGATGTATTCAAGTGAATATTTTTCTTGACAACCCAAACACTCACTCATAATCCATTAAATGTTAAAGCATTATCAGAAATGATTGATTTAAGTACCTTAAATCTGGTTACTAAATCATCATAAAATTCAAAACAACATTTTTGTTGGCTTCTTTTAAGGCCACTACCTCAATCCATCTTGTAAATTAATTGGTTGCAGTGAGTACCCACATGTGGCCTACACTTGAAGGTGGGTTAATGGCACCTATAAAATCAATGCCCCATCTCATGAAGGGTTGTTCTACTTGAATGGGATGCAATGGTAAAGCTAGCAACTTCTCTTTGCCTACAAAAATGGCACATTTAACACACTTTATGGCCCAATCATGGGCATCTTTTAACAAGCTTGGCCAATAATAGCCAGCTCTCATTATTTTCCATGCAGTTGTTCTTGGGGTAAAATGACCACCAGCAATTCCGTCATGGAACTCATGAAGCACTTTGTCTACTTGATGTTGATCAATACACCTTAAAAACACACCATTAAGATCTTTTCTGAAAAGAATGTTACCAACCAACACATAAGGAATGGATTGCAATATGAAATACCTTCATTTAGCTTTATCCAAACTTGGTGGACACTCACCAGTTTGCAAAAAATGAGTCATATCTTGCACCCAACCTGCACTTATTGTTGGTGCATCAGCCATAAGTTCATCATCAGCAACCAAAATTGCCTCTTTTTTTGCCTTTTCTTCACTTCCAGCTCCTGTAGCTAGTTGTTTACACAACCCTTTACCCCTTACAAGCTTTGTTACCTTAATGTCAATGTCATATTCCATAACTTTTGTAATCCACCCAACCCTCTTTTCATTTAGGTCCCTACTTAACAAGAACTCTTTCACACTAGGATGAGCAACCATTAAATGCACTTTGCTGTTAGAAATCAGAGGTTTAAACTGTTTCAGACTCTTGATGGCAGCAAGCACATGTATTTCTCTACAAAAGTATATCTTTTTTCATATCTTCTAAACATTGACTAAAAAAGGCAATAGGTTGTTCTAAGCCAACATCATTTTGTTGTACTAGCATTGCAGAAATGATATCAATGCTACCAAAGGCATACAACAAGAAATATTTTGAAAAGTTTGGGTTTACCAAAATAGGAGTTGCTGATAAGGCCTCCTTTATAACTTCAAAATTGTGCTTGACCTCTTTGGTCCAACTGAAACTTGTATTCTTTTTCAACATGGTAGTTAGTGGTTTTAAAAGATTGGCAATATCAGGAATAAACCTCCTAATGAAGTTAATTTTTCCAAGAAAACTTTGTAGCCCATTTATGGCTGGGTAAAGGCAGATCCAAAATGGCACTTAGTCTTTTTGGATCAATAGTGATCCCTTGTTTTGACACTATATGTCCTAAAAAATTTCCTTCATGGACATCAAAGATGCATTTTTTGGGTTTGAAGGATATACTAAACTCCCTACACCTCTCAAATACTTGCTTCAGATGTGCAATATGTTCATCGGCCTTCTTGGAAAACATTGTTACATCATCAAGGTAAATGAGTACAAGTTTGTGAATCAAACCTTGAAATGCCATGTCCATTACCCTCTGAAAAGTGGCACCAACATTGGATAGGCAAAATGGCATCCTTTTATAAGACATGGTGCCCCATTTTGTGGTGAAGGCAGTCTTATACTGGTCTTCCTCTTTGAATAAGACTTGTCCATAACCTAAATAACCATCAAGTAATGAGAATCTCTCTAAACTAGCTACTATTTGCAAAATCTACTCCATTGATGGCAGCGGATAATGATCCTTTAACGAGGCTCTATTGAGGTCCCTAAAATCAACACAAAGCCTAATCTCACCATTTTTCTTTCTAACCGGGACAAGGTTAGAGACCCATGAGGTATGTTTGATTGAAAAAATGATGTCTCCTTCAACCAACTTGGTCAATTCTTTGACCATAAAGGCTCAAGTGTGGGGTTTAAAGGCCTCTATTTTTTCCTAATAGGTTTTGCATTTGGCTCAAGCTCTATGTTATGTTGGGAAATTTTGGGATCAAAACCCTTTAAATCAGAATATTCCCATGCAAACACATCTTGAAACTCTTGACAAAGAGCAATGAAAGCCAACCTATCTGCATGTGGGAAAAATTTTCCAACTTTAAGGAGCTTACCTTTGAAAATTTCAAGTTCCTCATAATGTTCTTCTTTGACCTTCATGTTGATCTTACTCTTTTTCAGCTAGTCATCAGTGCTAAAAATGGATTCCAAGGTGACTAGACCCTTGGGTAGCTTGTTAGTCCTTAACTAGATGATCTGATCATCATATTGTTGCTTAATCTTGTCTTGGTTCACTGCTAAAAATTCATCTTCTTGCAGCATAAAGCTGAAGACCTATTCATCACTCTCAAAAACTTGCCAATGAACGTTATTATCAGGAATGGAAGGTCTAATGACTATCTTAAAATATGGCTGCAACTTTTCTTTCCTAATCTCACTTGGTAGCTAATCTATTTGCATATTTATTATGATCCCTAGGAATAGAAACTAGATTAAAAGCATCAAACTCCTTTGTCATGTCCCACACTTTGTGTTTGTACGATTTTAAGACATCATTTTTAGTAACATGCAGACCTCTCACCTAATTCACAATCAATTTACTGTCACCATAAACTTGCAAGAAGCCAATCCCTCTTTTCCTTGCCCATTCCAAGCCTTGAATTAAACCTTCATACTCAGCAGTGTTGTTAGTACAAGAGAAAGAAAATCTAAAGGCAGAGTAATATTTGTCACCTTATGGGGACACAAGCATTGCACCCCCCACCAGCTCTTTTCTTGCTTCTAGAACCGTCAAAGAACATTTTCCACACTTCCCCTTGTTGTTCCAACTGTTGTTCCACCTTCTTTTTGAGGTTTGGGATCACTAAATCAAGTTCATGCAACACACAGACACCCAAACCAGTCTCCTCAATGTTATCATTTGGGCTATCAATGATATTTTCTATTGCCCACTCATTTAAGAGTACATCTGATATACTTTCAGCTTGCAGTTCTTGAGCAACAGCAAGCTCACTGTCATCAAAAATAGCACATTTGACATTAGCAGCACTTGGGATATACGGTTCAATGTGATCTTTGGTAAGTAATTCAGATTTAATGACCACTTTTGTCCCATATCTCATTTTGAATATCATGTGGGACCAATCTTATGACAAATAACCTCCTATCTTGGCAGTGAAGTCACTTGACAAACATAAGGCAAAATGAGGTGGTAAGTCAATGACTGAAATACCTTGACAGATGGAAAATTTGGGGTAGGCATGTAAGGTAAGGCTTAAACCTTTAATGGCATCTAAAATGTTAATGGTTGTCCCATCAAGTTGGACTACTCCCTTCTCAAGAGGCTGATATTCCAGTCCTAACTTATCAGTAATTTGTTTGGGCATGACATAACTACTTGCCCTTGAATCTACCATGTAGTTATGAACTAATTTAGCCCCTATTATCAAAGACACATAAAATGGGGGAAGTTTGACATCCTTACTTGGTTGTTTACTATTGTCTCAAGGTGCATTTATAAGGACAACCTTGACTTGACCTACTAGCACATCACTTGAAACGCTTAAATCAGTTAAGGCATATTGCAATAAGTCCTTTTAACCTGGGATGGATAAAGAATCCCACATTGACATATTCACATTCATTTTTTTCATGGATTCAATGATGTTGAAGGGTGTGGCAGTGTTTACCTATTGATGGGTACTTGCAATAGCAGGGTCTGTTTGCAAGTGGGCTAATTGTGGTTAAAATTAGATGACCAAAATTTTCAAAAAAAAGGTGATGCAGTGCTGAAATTAGATGACCATGAGGTTAAAAATGATGACCTATTGCCCATCACAAGTCAGACCACCTTATTGTTATTTAGAGGGAATATTCTTCCACTGGTATATTTCGTAGGGGTCAGAATATTCTTTCACCTAGAATATGCTATGAATATTCTAGTTCGACAAATTCTTCTTTATGCAACCAATTTTTTAGATGGAGGCCCACAATTGGTGTGTTGTGTGTGGGCCAGCATGCCACATGTGCCCTCACAGACCCACAAGGGTACAAGGTACTTGCCTCTCAATCTATAGTACCTATTGAAAGTCCAAGATACTTAGAGGGGGGTGAATCAGTATCTTAAATTTTCTGATTAGATACAATCCAACTATTCCAATGCATACAATAACAAAGATAAATTAGAGAATTAATAGAGAATGGAAAAACAAGACACATGAACACCATATTTTTTACGTGGAAAACCCAAAATGGGAAAAAGTACGGTGAGTGTTAGCTCACAATATAATATAACCAGTTATAAAATATTACAAAATGGGTGGCTCACTACCTATAGAATTACAATGATTGAATGGCTTTCAGCCAAAAAATGAACTGACAAAGTACACCTAATGAGTGAAAATTCAGTTCCAAATAAAGCTCAATAAATGGACTTGACAAACTTCATCATGTTCTCACTACTTCACATTATTGCATCACTTCTTCAAAAACTATTTGTTATATATACCCAATCTCTTCGCAAGCATCAATTAGGTCGGCCTAATTAGATGCACTTTCTCATTTACCAAAAATACCAACTGTCAACCTCAAGCTTTGAAAAAGATAACCCACACGCTTCAACAAGTCAACACAAACCTAAAATAGCTTGCACATATGTCCGCATAGCAAAAGTTAATTTACATAATACATACATCAAGTCGGCCAGAGATGGACCAAAAAACATAATTGAAAAACACCAACGTGACACCATACGAACAACTGGATACATGAGATATTGTATGTACATGCTTCTGACACCTACAAACCATTTCCCAAAACCATAGGCAACAGTGATCACCGAAAAATAAATGCAGACCAAAATACAAGAGGATGTAAGCAAAATACCGATTTAGATCTCGAACTAGAATACCAGAGTAACTTTAGTCTTGCTTTTGCAATTGCAACTCATATATCATGGTGACATCAATGACAATAAAATGTAACAAAATGAGATGTTCTTCTTCATTTTTCCAACAATCTCCCCCTTTGTCATTGATGGAAACATGTGCCAAAACCAAAAAAAAAATTACAGAGTTCTCTATTTACAATACTTCTCCCCCTAACTCCAACATTTCACCACTTCACTCCCCCTTTGACATCAAGGACAAAGGGTGTGCCAAGAACAATTGAAAAATATTAAAGCAAAGAAAACAAAGAAATATATATCAACTAGAAGATGATGAGCCTTGAAGCTACTTCAGAATACCTTCCCAGACTGTTTTTTCCTTTTTCCTAGCCATCCTTTGTTGTAGACAACATCTTGTTCAAAGATTCCAACTCTATCAGAGTTTCTTCAGCACCATATGGAGTATAAGGAATTAGGTTCATCTTCTCAAGCCTTTCAATGCATGTCAGAGCTTCTCCAACCAAAGTGTATTCCATTCTTACAATATCAATTAATAGACTAATTTTTTTGATAATTTCTTCCTTCTGTTTCTAGAAGGCAAAGAAATTTTCTTTGTGTGCAATGATGGCCTTCTAGATTGATCTATCTTTATCTTTAGATACACTATAAGTACCAGAAGTGGTAGACAGTTGAGACTTAATGGAGTCCATGACAATCTTGATGTTCTGAGTGGCATCCAATCACTTCCAGTAATAAGAGAGAACAACATCTACCTCAGACTCACAAACCTTTACCACTTTCAGACTCTTTTTGACACAAGAGTGTGCAAGAGCACACTTGTCGTGTAAAACCAACAACCTTTTCACCGACAAGTTTTCTTCTATCTCTTGTTTTGTCTTTTCATTAAGCCTAGAGGAATACTCATTGAAAGAGTCTAACAATAATCTTAGATTTTCAATAGGGGTGAGGGATGTAACAATGGATACACTGGGCATAGATTCTTGCAAAGCTTTCAGAGCATCTTCTATCAATTTCATTCCCTTTTGATGCATTTCAAGAATTTCCTTTCTTCTAGATGCTTGCATAGCATTACCCAACACAACTTTATGTACTGGAGACATCTTTTCCACATCAACATATCCTTCAATCATAGGTAGTTTCAAAAGTTCCTAGGGAATAATCAGTTGAAATCTAATTTGCTTAGATAACAAACCTTTCAATACATCACTGCCAGAAGATGAATCATCGGGATGCTTCAGTGATTTTACAATCTATTTTTCTTCTTCATTTTTCCTGGAGGATTCCACAACTATCTTTTCTTCCTCTCCCTTTTTATTTTCCTCATCTTCCTCTACTACCTCTTCTTCTTCTTCCTCTTTCTTTTCATCCTTTTCATCTTCATCTTCATCTTTATCTTTATCATCATTTTTATCATTATCTTTGTCATTGCTGTCCTCTTCCTCGTTTCCATCTTTTTCATATTTATTCGACTCTTCTTCAGGATTATCTTGGCCTTCTTCATTTCCCTATCCTTCCTCTTCAGCATTTCCTTGCCTATTACCACCTTCTTCTCCTTCATTGTGTTTTGATGGAGCATCATTATGCATCTTAGGCTCAACTTCTCCTTTGTTTTTCTCATTAACTTCATCACCACTATTAATTTCAACATCAAAATTATCAAGAATGTCTTCATTACTTGTATCCAAAGGAACATTTTCAACAGTAGCATCAACATCGATTTTGAGCATACCATACTTTTCTACTATCTCTCAAATTACCTTTGTTGTTTCCTTTCTTACTTTCTTTGTCAATTTCTTATTTCTTCTCATCAACATATTCACTCTACTCTTCATATGAAACATTTCAACACAGATCTTCTTTAGAGATTTCAAATCATCAGGCGTCAAGGAAGACCCAATCTTATTATATGTTGCATTTCTAATCTTTTCTTCAAACACAATGGCCTCATATCTCATTTTCATCAAATCATCCCACATGCTTTCAAGAACATCTTTCCTTATGTCATCTCATTTTACCTCTAAGACAATAACATATTGAATAACAACCAAAAGCAGTGTTTTATTGTCTTCTTCTCCAACTTTATCATAATGTTCAGTTGTGGGTTGAAGCATATTCTCAAAAGTTAGCAAGGCGTTAAGAGTTGGCTCAAGTTTATATTGGGGGCTAGAACTTACTAGAATATCTTGTTCATCTTTCTAATTTGCAGAGGTCTCACCAACTATCTTAGCCTTCTTTGATTCAGGCTTGGTGTGCACATGTACACCGAAATCATGCTCTTCTTCATCTTCAAACAATGACACAATATGTACTCTTTTAGAACCAACAACTTTTGTAGATGCACCTTCATCAGAGGGTAAACCTCCTCTTCTTCTTCTTATTAGCTTTGCTTCAGGATCTTCTTCTTTGTCCTAGTCATCAGTAACACTAAGATTCTTCTCTCTTATTGCTTACTCTTTCTTTCCTCTCTTTGCAGGGGCTATCAAAGGAGTCTCTTTCCTCTTCCCGGATCTTGTAGTTGGTCCGAAAGAAACTGGACCTTTACCTTTATCAACTACACTAGGCTCAATCTTCACTACAAGGGTTGCAGAGGGTTTTGCAGAGGTATTCCTTTTGGGTCTCCTAGGGCTAGATGATTATACTTCCAGTTGTGCTCCCCTAGCCCTTCCAAGGGCAATTTCCTCATCAGTGAAACTGACATCTTTAAGTGTTTTCTCCACTTTCTTCCTAATCTTATGCTTTTGTTTCTCCATATGAATTTCCATAGAATTCTCTGCATATGTTCCAATTCGAGGTTCATTGGGGTCCTTTGGATTCTTTAGCAACATTTGCACATAACCTTCAACTTCTTCTTTTATTATCTCATATCCAAGACGTTGAATCCAGATAGTTCGAGGCTCTACAACCTCAATCATGCATTCATCAGTGGAGACATGAAATATGATGTCATTCTTATACTTCTCCATAATTTTTCTCAGAACTCTATCCCTTTCATTCATATTTATTTTGAATAAAAGAATGTTGTTAGGGCATCCTCTTGAGGGTTCAAATTACCACAGATTATGCATGTGATCAAAAATTTGATGTCCCACTAGTCTGGATGGGTTCCAGAATACTTCTTCATTCTTCTTAGGGAGTCTTTTCATGAAATAAAATAGTAAACACACAATCAGAGAACCAAATTTAAATGCATACTTTCTTTCCTTCGACAAATTCACATTCTCGAACAGATGTAATCGAAACAACTCACATAAGTCATAATCAACACCATTCACGATCATATCAAACACGGTGTAGATAACAATAGTCGAAACAAAGTTCTCTCTGTTTGTGAAATATATCTTGTGACCTATCATGAGAGATGCATACTTCATTGCAGAATTAGTAATGGTTTTCATTGCTAAAGCTCTTTTATCGTATTTGGCTCCTTTAAATTCTTCTACAACCCCATTCTTTATAGATATTAGCATGGGCACTATACCTTTGTCCCATAACCCAGTAACGGCCCTAATCGCCTCCCTCATTATAAGATGCGGTCGGTCAGTCCACAAAAAAAATTCATGGATTCTACTCAGAATTGACTTCACAAATTTGTCATCATAGTTGAAATTAGGGAAATTGTTCCAGACATCCAACTTTTTATCAACCACATTTGAATACTCAGGTTTTACCCTGAAGTCATCGCTAGTAAGCTCATCTCGCCAGATATCAATTAGCTTTGCATGATTGTATTCTTCAAATTTTACCCGAATCATTATCCTAGTATCCTTGGTCAGTATTACACCATGTGGAATTGATGAAAATGTGCCCATGGGATCATCTTCGAAAAACTTTTGAAGAGTACTTTCTATAAGAGGGTCTCAGCCTTTTTGACACTTTAACTACCATAGGAGTAGCCATACTTCCAATTTCAAATTCAAATAGCTCAAAAGAATGCAACTGCATGGAATATTAAAGTACCTTTTTCTTCATGAAGAATCTGAAACTAGGGTTTGCATTGCTCACACTCCAAATCTCTCCAAGAATGCTCCAAAATTTCTTCAATTCTTCCAAAGGCTCAAATGATCAAAATACCTTAAACATTTCTTTATAAAACATCGATCTTCCCTAATTCGCATTAAATACGACAGATTTTAAAAAGCTGCTAAAACATTTTTCTTAACATAGAAAACCCTAATTCGGTCCGCAAATCATCATGTCAATATATTTTCTTTCGGTTCCTTTTCCAATGCCTTTGATAGTTCATTCTTTACATTTTTCCCTCATGCCAACTTCTAGCATGACATTTATCTAAGGGGTTTTTGATATTTTTGATAATGCTCCCCCTACGACTTTGCCAGGTCTAGTCTTCAGAGAAAATGTTTGTACCAGATGAGGGCATAGACACATCAGTAGTCTCTGGTTCTTCTTTCTTCTTCCAAATTTTGGTCATATCTTGCTTCATTTCATACTTTTCAACCTTCTTCACAGGTTTATTCCCTCCTGTCGGATTGATCTTCTTACTTTTCTTGCTTCTGTAGACTCTTGAAACATGTCCTGGTTTGTTGCAGTTAAAGCAAACAACATTTCTCTTATTAGATTGAATTTTGCTGACTCTTGTTCTACACTGATTAACTTTATGTCCATACTTGTTGCAAGTATAACAGTAGCCATTAAAGGATTGGTTCACTCTTCCATTAAACTAATTCATCATCGAAGTTCTACATTTACTTGCCCTATGTCCAAATATTTTGCATGCAAAACATTAACTAGGAAAAGGACTAGGGAATTGATTCATCTTACTTCTACATTTAGTTGCCTTATGACCAAATTTATTGCATGAAAAATAAGTGCCATTAAAAAAAGGGTACCTTTATGCATTAGGTTGTCTCACCGGAGCTCTCCTAGTAGAGTTCCTTGAATTTCCTTTATGCTTTCCTTCATTTTGATTCTTTTGGTTATTTATAGTCTTAGAGCCTTCACCAGTATCATTTCCTAGACTACTTTTATCTTTAATCACTTTTTGTCCTACAATCAATTCATCAAGCCTATCTGAGCTAGTTTAGAAATTGTTTTCACAAAGTTTTGCCTTCTCCAGATCTACTTTTAGATTCATAATTTCTTGTTCAAGCTTAGTGCAATCTCCAGACTTGCTTTGTACCAATTTGGTCAAACATTCTTCTATTCTCTTCTTCACTTCCACTTGCACTTTCAGACTGATAATCTCTTCATTTTCCTTCTTCAACTAATCAGTTACTTCCTTATGCCTGTCTTTGAAATTTTTCAGTTGCTCCTTAAGTTTCTAAACACATTCATTCACTTCTTCAATATTCTCTTTGAGATCTTTGTTTTCTCTTTCAACTTTATCAAGATCCTCAAGAGCAATCTGGAGCTCTCTTTTATCATCCATTTCTTCCATCTTCAAGATCTCCCTCAAGCTGTTAGGCTTAACCAGAGGATTTGTTCTCTAATACCAATTGTTGAAAGTCCAAGATACTAAGAGGGGGGTGAATCAATATCTTCTTAATTTTTTTGATTAGATACAATCCAACTATTTCAATGCATAGAATAACAGAGATAAATAAGAGCATTAACAAAGCATGAAAACACAAGACACATGACACCAAAAATTTTACGTGGAAAACCCAAAATGGGAAAAACCATGGTGAGTGTTAGCTCACAATATAGTATAATTGGTTATAAAATATTACAAAATGGGTGGCTCATTGCCAGGACTCACTGTCCAGAAATAAAGGCTCACTACCTATAGAATTACAATGATTGAGTGGATTTGAGCAAGAAAATGAACTAATAGAGTACACCTAATGAGTGTGGATTCAATTCCAAAAAAATCTCAATAAACAAACTTGACACACTTCATCATGTTCACACTACTTCACATTATCGCATCACTTCTTCAAAAATTGTTCGTTATATATACCCAATCTCTTCTCAAGCATCAATTAGGTCAGCCTAATTAGATGCACTTTCTCATTTACCAAAAATACCAACTGTTGGCCTCAAGTTTTGAAAAAGATAATCCACACGCTTCAACAAGTCAGTACAGACCTAAAATAGGTCTCACATATGACTGCATAGCAAAAGTTAATTTACATAAGACATACATCAAGTCGGCCAATAATGGACCAGAAAACATAACTGCAAAACACCAACGTGAAACCATACGAACAAATGGATACGTGAGATCTTGTATGTACATGCTTCTGACACCTGCAAACCATTTCCCAAAATCGCAGGCAACAATGATCACTGAAAAATAAATGCAAACCAAAATACCGAAGGATGCAAGCAAAATACTGGTTCAGATCTCGGACTAGAATACTGGAGTAACTTTAGTCTTGATCTTGTAGTTGCAACTCATATATCATGGTGACATCAATGACAACAAAAAGTAATAAAATGAGATGTTATTCTTCATTTTTCCAACAATACCTGCATACATATGTTTTCTTTTTAAATAATATTTTTCTAAAATACAATATAGTCGAAAACTATATTTTAAAAAAATTATAATTTTTTTATAAAAAAGAATTGAAAATATTTTTCAACTATACGACTATGCAGTCATAATGGTGACTATACGATGAAGCAGGGCAATTTTTCCCTCAAGCTTTGGGCAATGTTGTCCGATTTTGACAAATTGGTAGTGAATCCTAGGAATTTTTGGCCTTCTAGACACGATGGCAAGGTCATATTTGACCCAAAATGCTCCAAAATTATAGCTACCTTATGGATCTAGCAACCACTCTTCAACTTCAAACCCTCATCGATCTGGCCTCATATGTCTGATTTGGATGAAACAAAAGGAAAAACTAACTTTCTCAAACACCTTGATCTCAATGGTGAGCTTAGATTTGCACCAACAAGCTCCAATATTAACCTATAATACAAACCCACAAAGAGGAACTCCCCTCAAAATCTGGTATTTTTATCAAGTTTTTTTTGGTTCCCCAGATCATCATATTAGGTCTCAAAAATGCAATTTTTGAACCTTAAGAGGGTGCTAATCTCTTAGTACATTTTTGGCTAACAAACAGGGCAAATATGATTGATAACCCCCTGCTCTTTAGGCTCTACTAAGCCTAGGTGAGTGTACCTAAATGATAAGGTTGATTTGAAGGTTTAAATATGATCTCTAATTTGGGTAATCTACTCATAATGGCACGTGTGTGTGAAGTAGATGCAAGGCTACTAACTAGTTCCTACTAAAGATGTCTTTGAGAATAAAGTGTATGAGTAAAGTTTGTATAAAATGCTTTGTGTATGACTAGTGCCTAATCCTATTGGGAAAATGGAGTCGAGGGATGGATGATGATGATGGAGACATATTTGTAAGATAGGTGGATCTACTTCTCAACTTAACTCTAACTTGTTGGGCACTTTGGATGTTTGCACCTTGTACAAATGTGCGGGTTTGTCAGTTGATGTACTCTTCTTTATTAATCCCAGTGTTATTCTCCCAAATTACTATGATAGCCTGAAAGGATTTTTAATTCTTAACTTGATGGAAACCAATCAAAATAACTAGTTTAAAAGGATTTCAATCCCTCGTAGGAACCAATTCAAATGAATTATCTTAAAGGAATTTATTTCATCCTAGCCAGAACCCAATCAAGACAATCGCATAGCAACAACAAATGTGTCCTGAAAAATTGTATAAATCTGAATAACCTAGAAGAACCCCTTTGGAGACAACACAATAACATATAAGAATGAATATTAATACAACAATTGAACACTAGAAAAAGATCACCGATTATGAATAGTCTTCTCCATTATATTGCTTCAAAAGATATATATTTATAGCAAAAGTATCTAAAATATGGAAATGGATGAGTAGAATGTGCTATAATAGTGGATGAGCCTATCTAATACTACTAATGATGATGATAATGATATCAAAACTGGGCCTTGGTTTCCCTTTTTATACGAGAAGCAACAAGCTACAAACCCATTACAAAAAGGTATGTCGCTTGATAACTAAAACTTGATTAACATAAACATAAAAACTTAGTAATTTTTCAGTGGATGCACCATGATCCATTAGTCTCCAGCAAGTGTTTGTGATCATCTAAGACCTGTTCAAGGCTCATCCTCCATGATAATGCACCCACAGCTGCCAAACTTTGGTACCATGTCACTCCCTACTTGACCCGTGCAATGAATAAATTAATTTTTGACACATGTTCAATATATCCTATCTTTGCATAAGTGTCTGCATTGTTTATGATATCTTTCATTGCATATTCAAGTTCAAAGATTCATCCTAGATGTACATGTGTTTTCTCAAGCACCTTATCTTCATCGTTAATTTCATCAAGAGTTATTGGCATATACTAAGCTATCTCATCCTTCCATACATCTTGGTCTTTTAAGTCTATTTCCTCAAAGAAACTGGGCAAAGCCATGCTTAGTGACTGACTAAAGTCACTCAATTCTTGTGTCAGTATGTTATGGAAGCTGTCATGTGTGTTCATAAGCTCTTGATATTCTTGAAATACATTTTTGTTATCTCCTTTCTTCACCTTTATCTATAGTCCCACCTCCTTCATTCTATCACATAACCTATTATGTTCTTGTAAATCTGCATATGTTTTGTCATGGATAATCTAGACTTTGTCAACAAGCTTAGTCATATCAACAAACCTCCTACATACCAGTTCAGATGCCATTTCAAATATAGTAGTTTTTTAGTTTTTTCTTCAATTCCTCTTGCCCTTTCTAAATCATTTCATACTTGTGCTTCCAATAGCTAGTCTTAGACATTGCTTCGAGTACCTTTCTTTCACATTCAATTAGTGGTGAGTAAAGTGCGTAGGAGGAAGGCAATCTATCTATATAATTGATCACATATTGCTTCAACCTCTCATTCTCCTCAATCAACCCCTTATTATCTCTAATTAACTTCTGAATTTGAGCCTTGGTAAACTTGGCCACATTCACATTTAGATCAATAGTCTCAATAGGGTTTGTATCCCGTACTCTTTGTACTAAAAGGTGACCAAAGATCTAATTATGATTATTGATAAGGGAAGGCCTCTTTCTTGGTGGGTAAAGTGCCCAAATCTACAAAGTAGTGTTATCAAGATTATACCCTAATCCAGTGTATATCTTATCACTGGCCTCATCTGTCAATTGCAAGGGCTTATTTTCTCTTTTCAGGAAACTATCAAACACTATGGAAAAGCTGATGTCCCACCCTAGAAGAAGCATGACCCCATCTTCTTGTAGTAATGCTCTTCCTCTCTCAAGAGTGATGTTATCCATTCCTTTATCAACATCACACTCGAGTTCTTTCAGGTCATCTACTTCTTGCTCAGGGTTGATTTCTTTTAGCTTTTCTCTTATCATTTTTCCTTTGTACTCATAAATGAAGGCTTTAAACTTAGAGGTTTGAACAAATGTGTCATCTGCAATGAATTTTTGGCTAGCACGATGTCTCACATCATCAGACAATTCATTAGAAGCTTCAAATGTGATCATATTCCTCTCTGGTGGCACTTTGTATTGGGGAATAGTGAGAATGGTGATTTGTGTAACTTGGTTCTCTTCCTTAATATCATCCTCAATAATAATAGGAGTATCAGCTGAGAAGCTCACCTCTGGAGTAGGCTATGGTGATAAATGACTTAAAGGTACTACATTCTCAGCATGTCTCCAAAAACTAATATCTCTTCTTCTTTCAAAAGCTATGAGAGGTACATCCTTAGTCAATTATTATTCATGTAGGATCAATTGCTCAAGCCTCTCCATAGGATCTTGTATTTCATGAAAATCTTCTGCATATAATGGATTATTGCTTCTCCTCCAAGCTTCTGCCATAACTATTCTGTTGTATGCAGCCTTCCTTATCATTACCCGAGTTTCATCACAATTTCTAATGACATCATCCACGAAGAACTCATGTTCATATCTTTTCAGTTTTTGTGATATTTTGGCATCATGAATAAAGTTCTCAGGGTCAAACTTTTCCCTCTTGTTTCCCAATGGCATGCCGTAATAATCTATTTTGCTGCTAATTGATTCATACCCTTGATCAACAATTATGGTAAAGTCACCAAAACATAAAGTATAAGGCATGAAAGATTGCCTTCCATAGCTTTTAAGGTGCATGAAAGTTGAGAAGGCCAATTGCCTCACAATCTTTAGGTATGTAACCCTATCTAGTACAGTCTTAGGCAGTAAAAATGGAGTTGCTTCGAATCCATATACTCTTATCACAGTACAATATTTAAATGCATACCAGTCCCCCCAATTATGGTTTACCTTTCCCTCAGGGTTTTTCTCCTTTGGTTTGAGGAATCTTTGTATCTTTGGAGACAAGTTATAATCACATTTGTGGCCAATCATTTTATACAAAGGTTTCACAGAATATTCTTCAAAATATAAGTAGTGGGATCTCCCACATCTACTATCCCATATGGACGTCCACATCTGAACTAGTCTATAATTTTCATCGCTATCCAAATTTTTGATTCTTAACTCCTCTCCCCACATGCCCATTGCCTGTCCTTCATATAATATCATATGCATGAGTAGAGAATATTGCTTGAAGTTGATGGCATCATTGGTATTCTTAATGGCAGTAAGTGAGGTATTAACGACCTCAAACAAGTATTTTGCATAGTCATAAGGCCTAGCATCTTGACATTGGATATTTGCGACTAAAACCATGGGAGCTATAGCCATCATGACAGGAGCATCAATTCCTAGGACTTGGCCAACTGAATAGTAGGTGTACTGGTAGTATTCTTCAAATGAATCCATAGGACATGGGGGTTTCTCATCACTAGAGAATCTTCTAAGTTGGTTTCCTGGGCCCTTGGGTCTATGCAAAGGTAATTTCCACCTCTTATAACTTGTATCCATGGTTCAATACTCCTCCAACAAATCTCTTATCCTCAATTTTGTTTTCATGGATGTGTCAAGTTAAAAAATTGTGTAGATATAATCTCGTGTTATGATAATAAATTATGAACCATCATGGGAATAGATTGCCCTCGTTTTAGGGTTGTAGTTTTTAGCTAGTGCCTTAACCAGTTCCACGTTGACAAACACATTAGGCATCACAAGTTTTTTCCAAATTCATGTTCCATGGATTTGAGACAGGTCTATGTTTGTACTTCTTTCTATAATGATATATAAATAGATCATAGCCTCTTTGTGGAGTCCACACATCTCTAAGATTTTTATGCTTATCTTCCAATGTTTCACATGAAGGATTCAATTGAGTTGTTCTCCTAGATTTTGGTCCAGACCTGGGATATTGATCTATTAAGTCTTGGTTTAATGGTCTAACCTTTGTTTTCTGCCTCTTTACTTTTGGTTTTTCAGGGGTTTTATCCATCTCAAGCCCTATTCATACAATACTTCAAGCAATTTTTTGTAGAATACGTTCAGTTGAGCCTTAAGAACACTTACTTGAACTAATGTCATGGTTTATGAGCTGCTTGCTATCGTCTGACTCCACTTTCTCAATATTTAGCCACAATTTACAGTGATTTTGATTTCTTAAGAGTCAAGTATATTGATATTTGGCTCGCTTGAACTAGCTATGGTTCATAAATGGTGTCCATGCCACCTTTCTAATCAGTTGCAATATTAATGGTAGTTGTCTTCTTGATGACCTCATTAGTCATGTCAACCGGGTGAGACATTATTTCATAATGTCGAAGAGACCTTGATTATATTTTCAAAGATGTCCTTTTATTTCTCCAATGTGTGTTTGATTCCTTTTCAAAATTTCGAAGAGACATTTGAGTTTCTCTTTGATTCCACAAAGTCTCTTTGATGGCTATACTTCAATTTTTTCCTTCCTCATACTTTTGATATCAATATGTCGATGAGACTGGTGATCATTTCCTTCCAATAAGCTTGTGTCTCCTCGACATACCCATGTTCCTCCTTTCAACAGTGTTTCTTCGAATGACCTCTTTTGTGTCTTTAAAATGTCGAAGAGACTGCTGGTTATCTCCCTTCGATGTCCCATAGTCTCATCGACAGTGTATGCTTTGTAGTTGTGTTCTTGTTGTTAGAAAGTTGAAAAGACTTTTATCAATATTTGTCCAATGCCTTTGTGTTTCTTCGACATCTTGTTCTTACTTTTTCTTGTGGTTTCAAAGAGACTTCTTCATTTCTTAGTCCAACACATTGATGTCTCTTCAAGATTTTCGTTGTACTCACCTGATCGTGTTTTGTCAATAAGTTACCATTTATTTTATAATATCCTCTTGATGTCAAAGAGATTTTTTTCTATTTCTTGAATGAAAAATGATCTTGTATCCTTTAAAGTATTGACATTACTGTATCTTGTTAGAGAAAAAAGTTAACTTTTCACTCCAAATCATCCAAGTCTCTTCAATATGTTGTTCTTTGGGTTGTCAGAGAGACATTCGAGTAAGTCACTTCGAAACATGAGGGTCTCATTGACATTTTCATTGGCCTTTTATTAATCTTGTCGAGGAGACTATGGTGAAACTTTCTTCGATATGGCATTGTCTTGGTGATATACCTCGTGCTGTCAAGGAAGTACCTTAAGAAGGGGAATTATTTCAAAGTGATAATTAGGGGCTTTATTTTATGAGATATGTACAAAAATTTGTGTTTAATATAGTTAAAAAAATAAGGGCAATGGGACTTAGGATGGAAATGGAATGATAAATAAAAATGGAGGCATGTGAAAACCAAGGTGGATTTTTTAGCTCCAACACATCATATGATGCAAGAGAAGAGCATACTCAACTTTTCAAGATCTACCAAGATCTCTCCAAAAAAACTATCCAATGGCACCCAACTTTCTTTGATACCATGTTAGAGTTGGCTATGGAGATTTCCACCCAAGATCTAGAGGCCAAATGGAAAGCACAAAGAGATCAATATGCAATGCTCAAGATTGCAATGGAATTGAATCCAAGAATCCCAATATACAATGTATGAGAACCCCTTGGTTATATAGCCAAGATGAGACATAAGATTAGACAAGATTATGACAAATGTCTTAATCTTATGACATGAGACAACTAACTTGACACAAAAGTCAAAAAGATAATATCTAGACATGACAACTAAGTCTTATAGAAAAAATCTTAGGACCTAAGTAAACTTAACATGTGAATAAGTCCCCTAGTAGGAATTAACTAGGTACAAGACTTTTATTCACACCAACACCCCCCCTTAAGTGCAACTTAGGGAGTAGATTATTATGCAAAGATGGCTCTTAGCTACAAGGCCATGTTAGGTACCCATGTACATATGCAAATGAAATCTCTCACAAATGAAGAAAAGGATAAAACCTCGTGGGAAAAAACTCCTCCCCAAAAGAGAGATGAAATACAAAAAATCTTCGATGAAGAATGAGGAAAAAACCCCATGTGAGGTTAAGACCCCCATAAAAGAGAAGAAGAGAGACCATGCAACCACCCCTCAATGGTGAGTCTCTTGCAATGGTAGAATCTCGACATTGAATGCTGAATATGATCCAATCTCATCAAACAATATTCCTCCCCTTAGGAAGAAACAAAGCCACGAGGATATTCAATATGTCTTCCCATTCCTAAAGGAAGATGTGGGAAGGACAATGATATGTGATGTCTCTAAATTACAATCAAGTGTCTCCATGCCGATGTCAAAAGCTGAAACACTCCAAATAGGTGTTCTAGGCCACACAAGTAAAGATGTCAATCCAAAACCTCCTAAAGACAGATGCAAAACACACTCCAAAGATAAAGATATCTCCTTTGAATACAAAGAATACTCCTCCAAATGTTGTTCAAAAGTACCCACACTCACATCAAACTATGAAGAATGATCATGTCGAGAATGAACAAGAGGGTCAGAGTGTTCCCTCACAACAATTGAAGAAGGATCATCTCCATCAAAGAGAATATGTATGCAATCAATGTTGTCTCCCAAATCTAAAATGTGAGACTCAAGAAACAACCCACCAATGTCTGTCAAGTATGCATCCCAATTGGATGTAGCTGGAAGATGATGTAGATCATGCTACATTGACTCACAAGAAGCCATATTTGTAGAAACACAAGCATCATCAAATATAAATGTAGATGGAGGAGATGGAATGCAAGGCTCAAGAATGGAATCCAATGTGAGAACTCCCAAGTTCAAGAAGCCAAATGTATCCTCTGAATCATGGTTCACACTAGAAGTGTGATCAACAACCGAAGGAACAATTTCATCATCAAAAGTAAATCTGCAAAGGTGTACAACCCAGATGAATGATTAACCACCACAATAACAAGAATCTCTCTACTCTCCAAGTCTCTAATGATAATTGAATCAGGAGTGAATTCCATAGTCCTCCCATCTCAACCATGTGTAATCTGATAGATGGAAAGAAGATTATTTGACAAATGAGGTACACATAAAACATCATTGAATGTTCCCTCCCTAATATTTTTTATCCTTTCCCAATTACACTCATTTATGAATTATTTTCCATCAAAATAGGAGACATAGTTCAAGGCTCAAAAGAAGAGAATATAGACTATAAAGATGCCATATGACGAGATGCTCCTAAATTTAGAAGCCATATCCCTGATCCAAGACTTGTAGAAGCTCAAAGAACTTTCCCTTTATTTCCTGATGTAGAAGTCAAACTAGCATGACCTTTGCCTTATTAGACTATTTTGAGGAAGAAGTTGACTTAGATATTTTGGAAGGAAGATCAATATGATTCTTATTAAGAAGATGTTTTAATTCATAAATATCCTTCTTATAACAAGAATGTTCATCATGACCAAGCTTCTTGCAATATGAACAAGTTGGCTTCTCCTTCCTAGATGATTTCTCTTTGGAAGAGGATTTATTCTTTGGTTTATCTAAATGTGGATTATTCTTTGATTTATTTTGTTTCTTATCAATATATTTTGATTCTTTCACTTAACTAACCAACAATGTCTAAGATTTAGATGTCTTGATGAGACCCATCAATATAAGCTTTTGTTCCTCATGTGTTAACATCTTAGAAAATGGTGCAAATGAAGGTGTAGTATATGCAGACCCCATAGTCAATCTATAAGTATGAAAGTTAGAAATAAAATCAACATAATTAGGACCAAGTTTTTTCAATGCATTATAGACCAACTAAATATCCTTATCAATTGCACATGCTTTATATTGCTCTCTTAGATCATTAACCTTTACGATGTAGTCCTAGATGTTGTCAAAGTTAGATTAGGATCAAGGCTCATCAATTCATTATTAATTTGATAGCCTCTTACTTTATCTGTATTACCATACAATATTTTCAATTCATTCCAAGATTCATGAGAATCCTTATATGATTCAATTTGAAATAATAGATCTTGAGAAACTAGTTTGCAAAGATATCCAAGAGCTTTGGTTTGTTCAATCATCTATTTTATCCTTTTATCTACATCTGTAGGTTTAGGTGCCTTATTTTCAACACATAGAGAGTGACCTTCAATCATTAAAACACTCCATGCATTTTGATGTCATGTTGAATAGTTGTATGATGTTAGCAAAGGAACCTTATAATGATCCATGAAAAAGAAGAGCACAAGCAAATAGATCAAAAGAATGCATCGAGAGACCCCCTAAATCACTCAACCAAGAATCCCCTCCAAAAATATATGATTTGGTACTTTATATTTAGTGTGATTATAGATACCACTTGCCAAAAACAACAAAGTGGACTTGATCTTAGTGCATACATATGCCAAATTTGGTGACAAGCTCAAAATAATTTTTTTACATAGAATGAGATCAATTTAATCACACCACTAAAAATTGCAGAAAAATTTAGGTACTTTAAAAAAAAATCACCCATAAATGTCACTGTGGGAGCAAGAACAGAGGCCCGAAAGTTCCCAAAATGAGAATGACAACAACACCTGTGAGAATCTATAATTTCTAGAACAACCAAGCACAATCTCAAAATATATTTGCACCACTATGAAGAGCACAAAATTTTGCCCCAAATAAAAAAAATTGCTCAAAAAAGGAGGTTGTATGACTAAGTTATGGCCTTCCGAAGTTGTACTACAAAAACGAAAACTCCATCCATGAGGGGTTCAAAAATTTCAAAACAAAATATGATGCAGTGTTGATGTCAATCAACCATGAGGTTAAAATTGATGACCTATTGGACATTATAGGTTGGACCACCCTACTAGTATATTTAGAGGGAATATTATTTTGTTAGTATATTCTACAAGGGTCGAAATATTCTTTTGCTCAAAATATGCTATGAATATTCTGGTTCGCCAGATTCTTCTTTATGCTGCCAATTTTTTAGATGGGGGACCACACAACTAATGTGTTGTGTGTGGGATAGCACAACATGTGGTGCCCTCATAGACCCACAAAGGCTATGAGGTACTTGTCTCTCAATCTATAGTACCTACATACATAGGTTTTTTTTTTAAATATATATTTTTTTTCTAAAATACAATATAGTCGGAAACTATATTTTAAAAAAATTTAAAAAAATTATATAAAAAAGAATTGAAAATATTTTTAGAATGGTGACTATACAACGAAGGAGGGAAATTTTTTCCCTCAAGCTATAGGAAAAGTTGTCCAATTTTGACGAATTGACAGTCGGGTTTTTGGGCCTTCTAGATACGATGGAAGGGTTGGGTTTGACCCAAAATGCTCCAAAATTGCAGCTACCTTTCAGATCTGGCAACCACTCTTAAGTTGCAAACCCTCATAGATTTGACCTCATATGTTAGATTTAAATGAAAAAAAAGGCAATACTGACTTTCTCAAACACCTTGAACTCAATGGTGAGCTTAGATTTGCACCAACAATCTCCAATATGAACCTGTAATACAAAGCCACAAAGAGGAACCCCCCAAAATCTAGTATTTCTATCAAGTCTTTTCTAGTTCTCCAAATCATCATATGATGCAAGAGAAGAGAATGCTCAACTTTTCAGATCCACCAAGGTCTCTCTAAAAATACTATCCAATAGTACCTAACTTGCTCAGATACCATGTTAGAGTTGGCTATGGAGATTGCAATAGAATTAAATCCAAGAATTCCCAATATACAATGTATGAGAAACCCTTGGTTATATAGCCAAGGTGAGACATATGATTAGACAAGATTATGACAAATGTCTTAATTCTATGACATGAGCGTTACCCAATTTTCACCTACGGGCTCAATCAGGCAAGGTAACCTATGTTTTCGAGTGTTCATGAAGGCCAACTGGAGGAACATTTCTATCCAGGTTACATATTTTCTAACTTGTTTGCTTCTCAATCAGCTACAGGGGAGATTATGTTTTTAATTCGGCACGTGGATTAAATGTGGCTCCTACAAGGGTTGAGCCCAGCGTGTAGGTATTCAGTTTTGGGTGGGTCTTCATCTTATATTTTTGCTTTGTTTTTCCCCTTTCTATTTTGTTTTCTTTCTGCCCTTTTTCTTTTTGTTCTGTCGGAGGCGAAGTCGGACCGAAACCAAACATTGGAACTTTTCCAAAAGTTCTTGTTTGCCTTTTTGTTTCGGTTCTGCACTTATGTGCGTTTCGTTTTCTTTTTGACTGTGGGGTGGGTTTTTCCCTTTGTTCCTTTCTTCTTGCCTTTTTCCCCTATTTTTGTTGTGTTCCGGCAGACTCGAGACCAGGACTAATTCCAAACTTGGAATTCCTTCCAAATTCTGTATTTCGTTTCGTTCCTGGTCCCGGTTCTGCCTTTTTTGTTTTGCCTTGCGCGTCTTTGGTTTTGTTCTGGCAATCCCGAAACCGGAACTGGAACTGAACTCTGAAACTTTTCCAAAGTTTCAAGTTCTGGTTCCGTCCTGGTCCCGGTTCCGCAAGTCTTGTTCTTTTTCCTTTGTTCCTTGTATTTTGTTGGGGGGTTCTTTCTCCCGTTGGTCTTTCTTCCTTCTCGTCCTTTTCTTCATCTTCTTTTGAGTTTTGTCAGGGGCGGGACCGGGTCGAAATCTGAACCTGAAACTTGAAGAAAGTTTCAGTGTTAGACTTGGTCCCGGTCCCAGTTCTGCCAGGATTCATTTGTTTTTTGCTTCCGTTCCCGTTCCGACTCCGGTCCTGGTTCCGGTGTCATCTTGGCTCTGCCCCCATTTTGGTTTTCATCCCGGCTCTGACTCCACTGAAGGGTTCAAGCTCGGGAAACATTGAAGGGCTCGCCAAGAAGTCCTGCCGACTGAAGATCTCTTGCTGACCCAATGTGTCTTTGACAATAGTCTGGGCGATGATGAGGGTGAGTTCGGTATGACTTTTTCATTCAATATAGGGTCTCGCCAACTGTTGCGTGTCATGCCAATAGCTGCTATGAGGTGTACTCGCATCGGGGAGACATGATTAGTGTCTCACTAACATGCGATTCTGATGAAGCAACCTTTGACCATCGGGAATCTGCATGGCATGAGCTCGACCAATTAGAAGGTGCTAGGGTGAATCATGGGAAGTTTGACTGATTGACTCCCCCTATAAAGAATGATCAACAGAATGTGTGCGGCATGGATCAGCTCAATGAAGCAATGGTGCTTGAATCTAATAGGTAAATCTGATGCTGCTTCTCGAAGGAGGTCAACTTGCCGAAAGATTTGAAGCAAGAAGAAATTCGAAGAAGGGGAAGCTGTGAGTCACAGTGACAACTGGGATTGCTATTGGCCAAAGTGGGTCGACATTAATGACCATGTTGCAAAGCATTCAAAACGGTTCTAGTGGAGTCTCGAGGGTGGATGCGAAGGCTTGAAGTTAATGCGATCATTATAAAGATCGTGCCTAGGAGCGAGCTTCCACCGACACGAGTAGGCTATGCACATTGAATGCCTCATTAACTTCTTTCCAAAGTGCTTCTAGGGCCGACGTGTCTAGGCACTGACTCATTTTTGTAACCCTAAGGCAGGGGTCGACACTCTTTTGGTATATAGGGCATTTTTGCCTCTTTGTAAAGTAGTTCGGATTATGCATTCTGGAGAGTTAGTGATTTTTCCTAAAATCCTTTCTCAACTGATGTAGGTTTTGTAACTCATTTGGAGTTCTCCTTATGCTTTTCGAAAGTCTGTGACTTTTGCAGTCCTTTCTTAGACTAGCAAACTTCTATAACTCATTTTTGGAGATGAAATTCAGTAAAGACCTTGATTATTATTGATTTGAAGCTTTTTGCCTACTTTCTCTGTGCATTTTTATGTTCAGTCAATTGATTGATCAAGCTTTTAGTGAGGCAATGTTTATTTCCTTTGAGCTTTGTCTCAGATTTTAGAACCTTTATGCAGAAAGTATGTTTTTTGCAGGTTACAAATTGTGTCAAAAGATGTAAATGAATTTTAGATGTGAAATTAACTTTCCTTCTAGGAATCTTAGCACCAGGACCTATTTGTGAAACACTTTTGCAAAAAATATACAGAAGTGAGTTGTACAAATTTATCTTCAGTCATTGCAAGCAAGTGTATGAAGTCTGGTTTCAAATCCAAGTAACGTTTAGGTGTATCACCATAGGGTTTAATTTTAATTTTAAAGCATTCTCCTTCTCCCTTTTCCTTTCAAAATTAGTAGTTTTAGGTGATGACCCAACAAGGAAATCGGCCTTCTCCAGAGGTTGACCTCTGTTTACAAGAAACCCACATCTTTAGAGGTCTTCCCATGTTACACTGAAGTGTTGAACATCGGGTTCAACAAGGGTGCAATTTCAGGTGATAATAGTTTTGGCACGCCTGGTGGGACCATGAACTGCTTCTCAGTTCATGTTTAAGCATTTTATTGCTACTGTTTGGTGTGTGCAACAGTAGTTCCAGCCTTTTGGAGGCATTTTCTTTACATACCTGGCGACTCCGGGAGAATAGCAACTGGTTTCAAGTAGATCAAGTGCTGGTATGTTCTTATTTCTAGAAAATAAGATCTAGTTTTCTTGTTTTACAAGAAATTTTAATGCATTTCCAGCTTCTATGAATGCTCCAAAATGTCTACATTTTATGAAGACATGTTCTATCATCTAGCTTGTCATGAAACTGCTAATCATCCCTCATTTAACAAAAATTCTACTCATATACCCAATTATCAGCCATATCAAAATGAGTATGCAGTTGTTTTTAGTCCAAGTATCTTTGCTACAGGGGATTATCAATATTCCCCACAAGTTTGTCACCCTCCCACCCCTGCTCAGTTTGTGCATCAGCCTATATATGTCTAACAATAGTCTCAGCAAAGCCATCATAATGCCAACCAACATGTTTATTCACATGCCCAATCTCAGGAGTTAACAACATGTGCATTGATGACATAATCTTTGATTTTCAAAGACAAATGTTGGAGATTGAAGGACAACAGGAGATTGATTGGCAACAAGAACAAAAAGCTTACCAAGCTCAGATAAGTGAGCAGGAATGGGAGGCCAAAAAGAGGCAATTTGAAGAGAACCTTGCCCAACAACTGGCTGTAAAAGATGCAAAAATGAGGCTAAGATTTTCCGAACAAGAGGTTCCCAAGTACAAGTTTGCCAGCTTTAGGCAAAGTCAACCTCTCGAATCCCCTAGTAAGTCTTCTTAGTTTGAAATTCCAAGCTTTAAGGGATTCAATTCAATGCAAGAGAATGTAGTACCTGAACAAGACCAGTCCATCATCCCTCAAGAGCATCCCATTGATCCAGATGACTTACTCCTCATGGAGAGGATCAACAAAGTAAATCCAATGCATTTAGCTGTAGCATGTTACCGACTACAACAAAAAAAGCTCAGACAGGAGGAGGGGCAGAAAGAAGGACAACAAACAATTGAAGAAGGAAAGGATGCTCAAGTTCAAATTTTTGTTTGTTTATTTGATGAACTTCCAAAATTTATAGGTGAAGATGAGCAGTGCTTGACTGAACTTACCTCAATGCCCAGTTTTGAGCTGCAAAGTGATGAGCTCACAATAGATTGTCTTGTTGAACTTCCTAGTCTTGTGGGTGATGATAGAGACACCCTGCTTGAACTAACACCAGTGTTAAAGCTTGGACAACCAGAAGATTAAATTCACTTTGATAGGTTGTTCATTCAACAAGAGGAAGATGGGAACAGCCTGATCTTAAGAGGTGAAAGGGTTGGTACCTGTGAAAACATCAATCAAGAGGGACATGATCAACAAAAGCATGTTTTGAAAGGTACGGGTACTCCTTTAAGTGTTCAAGGAGAAAGTTATGAGATTGATGTAGGACATGTCATGCATGAGGAAGCTGATCAGGAAATTGAAGGGGATATGTTTTCAAGCATAGTGGAGGATTTTTGCTCAAAGCTTGATGCCAAGCCATCATTAACTAAATCTGGAGAGTGTGAGCAGCATAACCAAGTGGAAGGAGCTGCCATAGTTTCATTTGAATCACACAAGGTAGCTCATTCCAATCATCATGGGGTTATGACTGTGGAAGTAGCTAATCAAAGTAGACCCAGCGGGATTAGCTTAGAGGCTATTCTTTCACAAGGATGCCAGATCAGGCATCTAGCCAAAATGGAGACTAGCAAAGATTTTGATACCTTGCTTGCACCCAAGCATGAGGGTATTGCTGAGGAGGAGCACACTCAAGTTACCTTTCCACCTCAGAACGAGAATGTTTACATTCCATATGAAAGGGTTAGTAAGCTTGAATATGTTTTGCAAGAGATCTTGTAGCTATCCACTGAATTGTCATGCATGCTTCATTTCTTTTTAGTTGTTCTCCAGCATAGCAAACATTGTAATTTTTTTAGAAAAGACAATTATTTTACCCAACCTGTAAATGGTTTTGTTTGACTAGTTTCTTACTGGTTAGTGTAGGGTAGGTTTAGATGCAGTTTTCATTCCCTAAGTGTTGTCCCAGCACAGTAAATAGTTTCACTTCAATTTTTTCCAGTTTTCAATAAGTTTTTAGGTGTCCTGACCTACTTTAATGAGTTACAAATGAGTTACAGCCATGTGCAAGGCTGCTCCATGTCTGTTTTTGAGTTTTCCCAATGACTCCATTCCTAATGGATAGGCCTAGGCTATTGGTCTGCATGTTTAGCAGGTGAACATCCAGTTGAGGTCGCCAGAAATGTTACCCAATTTTCACCTACGGGCTCAATCAGGCAAGGTGACCTATGTTTTCGAGTGTTCATGAAGGGAAACTGGAGGAACATTTCTATCCGGGTTACATATTTTCTAACTTGTTTGCTTCTCAATCAGCTACAGGGGAGATTATGTTTTTAATTTGACATGTGGATTAAATGTGGCTCCCACAAGGGTTGAGCCCAGCGTGTAGGTATTCAGTTTTGGGTGGGTCTTCATCTTATGTTTTTGCTTTGTTTTTTCCCTTTCTATTTTGTTTTCTTTTTTCCCTTTTTCTTTTTGTTCTATCAGAGGCGGATTCAGACCGAAACCAAACATTGGAACTTTTCCAAAAGTTCCAGTTTTCGTTTTTGTTCCAGTTCCGGCACCGATTCTGCACTTATGTGCATTTCATTTTCTTTTTTGACCTTGTGTTTGACCGTGGGGTGGGTTTTTCCCTTTGTTCCTTTCTTATTGCCTTTTTCCCCTATTTTTGTTGTGTTTCAGTAGACCCGGGACCAGGACTGATTCCGAACTTGGAATTCCTTCCAAATTCTGTATTTCATTCCGTTCCCGGTCCCAGTTCTGCCTTTTTTGTTTTGCCTTGCACGTCTTTGGTTTTGTTTCGGCGGACCCGGAACCGGAACTGGAACCGAACTCTGAAACTTTTCCAAAGTTTTAGGTTCTGGTTCTGTCCCGGTCCTGGTACCGCCGGTCTTGTTCTTTTTCCTTTGTTCCTTGTATTTTGTCAGGGGGTTCTTTCTCCTGTTCGTCTTTTTTCCTTCTCGTCCTTTTCTTCATCTTCTTTTGAGTTTTGTCGAGGGTGGGACCAGGTCAAAATCTGAACCTGAAACTTGAAGAAAGTTTTAGTGTCAGACTTGGTCCCGGTCCCAGTTCTGCTAAGATTCGTCTATTTTTTGCTTCCGTTCTAATTCCGACTCCGGTCTCGGTTTCGATGTCATCTTGGCTCCACCCCTGTTTTGGTTTTCATTCGGGCTCCGACTGCGCCGAAGGGTTCAAGCTCGGGAAACATTGAAGGGCTCGCCAAGAAGTCCTGCCGACTGAAGATCTCTTGCCGACCCGATGTGTCTTTGACGATAGTCTAGGCGATGACGAGGGCGAGTTCGGTATGACTTTTGCATTCGATATAGGGTCTCGTCGACTATCGTGTGTCATGCCAATAGCTGCGATGAGTGTCTCACTGACATGCGATTCTGATGAAGCAACCTTTGACCATTGGGAATTTGAGTGGCATGAGTTCGACCAATCAGAAGGTGCTAGGGAAAATCACGGGCAGTGTGACTGATTGACTCCCCCTGTAAAGAATGATCAATAGAATGTGTGTGGCATGGATCAGCTCGGTGAAGCAATGGCGCTTGAATCTAACAGGTAAATTTGATGCTACTTCTCAAAGGGGGTCAACTTGCTAAAAGATTTGGAGCAAGAAGAAAGTTGAAGAAGGGGAAGTCGTGAGTCATAGTGACAGCTGGGATCGCTATTGGCCAAAGTGGGTCGACATTAATGACCATGCCGCAGAGCATTCAAAATGGTTCTGGCGGAGTCTCGAGGGTGGACGCGAAGGCTTGAAGTTAATGCGGTCGTTGTAAAGATTTGAAGATCATGCCTAGGAGTGAGCTTCCACCGACACGAGTAGGCTATGCACATTGAATGCCTTTTGAAGCACTTCTAGGGCCAATGTGTCCAGGCACTGACTCATTTTTGTAACCCTAAGGCAGGGGCCAACACTCTTTTGGTATATAGGGCATTTTTGCCTCTTTGTAAAGCAGTTCAGATTATGCATTCTGGAGAGTTAGTGATTTTTCCTAAAATCCTTTCTCAACTGATGTAGGTTTTGTAACTCATTTGGAGTTGTCCTTATGCTTTTCGAAAGTTTGTGACTTTTGCAATCCTTTCTCAGACTAGCAAACTTTTGTAACTCATTTTTGGAGATGAAATTCAGTAAAGACCTTGATTATTATTGATTTGAAGCTTTTTTCCTACTTTCTCTTTGCATTTTTGTGTTTAGTCAACTAATTGATCAAGCTTTTAGTGAGGTAATGTTTATTTCCTTCGAGCTTTGTCTCAGATTTTAGAAGCTTTATGCAGAAAGTATTTTTTTGCAGGTTACAAATTGTGTCAAAAGATGTAAATGAATTTTAGATGTGAAATTAACTTTCCTTCAAGGAATCTTAGCACCAGGACCTATTTGTGAAACACTTTTGCAAAAAATATACAGAAGTGAGTTGTGCAAATTTATCTTCAGTCATTGCAAGCAAGTGTATGAAGTCTAGTTTCAAATCCAAGTAACATTTAGGTGTATCACCATAGGGTTTAATTTTAATTTTAAAGCATTCTCCATCTCCCTTTTCCTTTCAAAATTAGTAGTTTTAGGTGATGACCCAACAAGGAAGTCGGCCTTCTCCGGAGGTTGACCTCTATTTACAAGAAACCTAAATCTTTAGAGGTCTTCCCATGTTACACTGAAGTGTTGAACATCGGGTTCAACAAGGGTGCAATTTCAGGTGATAACAATGAGATAACTAACTTGACATAAAAGTAAAAAAGATCAGATCTAGACATGACAACTAAGTCTTCTAGAAAGAATCTTAGGACCTAAGTAAACTTAACATGTGAATAATCCCTGTGGGCGATAAGGCGAGTGACTTTCCATGTTGGAGGTGGAAAGTCTGTCTTGGGATGGAAGGTGTCAAAGGGGTGGTGATGTGGACGGGTGTATAGAAGGCCGCGTTGGTAATTTGCATGGGCCATCTCGTTCTCCGATGGCAAGGACGGTAATTGTTACCGACATTTATGTTTGGGTAAGGTAAGGATTTGGTGGGTATGTGAGGGTGGTTAAGTCACATCGGGGTGACACGATTGTACCATATTTCTTGATCACTTAGTTGATCGATGACGGTATGCATGCCTTTGGTATGATAAATAAAATTAGCAACATAAGGGTATGATAAAACTAGATCAATAGAAATTTGAGTAGCATAAGGATATGAAATAGAATATTTCCAAATTGGATGAATGCCTCTCATTTATATAATTTACATAATGGAAATCAAGGGTCTAGTTGATGGATCGCTAGGATTGAATGAGGATTAGAGTTTGGATTAAAGTTGTAGTCACGTGACAAATGTCACATGAGGGATAAGGGCTAGGTTTAGAACGTGCATTAGGGTAACATCCTTATGTGAATGGTTGATATTTGGAGATGTAGTATTAAATAGATGGTTGCGATGCAAAGTTAGTTTGACTTTTGTGGCAAGTGTCTAGGTTCAATGAATCTAGACAAGGTCTTAGTTAGTCATGTGACTCTCAATAATTAATTAAATATTAGTAAAATTATTTAATTATTTGTTAGAGAAGGGTGATGTGGAAGGATAAATTATTTAAATAAATACATTATTTATTTAATTAAAGTGTTATGAAGATGAAGGATAAATTAAATAAATAAATAATAAATATATACTTAATTAATGGATAGGATAGTATAAAGTCAAGTGTGGTAAATGTATGGTCAATTTTCAAGTGTCTACACATGTTACTGTCATTTTTCACCACCAAAAGGATAATAATTCCTAGATTTTATCTAATGTCTATGTGATTAATGTTAATTTGAGAGATGAAAGAAAAATCTGATGATCTAATCTTACTACTTTTAGAAATACCCACCCCTCTACAAACTAGATGGTTATGGGAGATTTTAATTTTTCATTTAAGGAAAATGAAAAAAAGGTGGATCCCAAAGCTTTATGGACAATTAAGAAGATTTGGTGAACTTATTCACCAAAATTCCATACTAGACTTGGAATTCAAAGGTACAAATTGTACTTGGTCAAATAGGAGACTGGCTCTTTTCTCTTCTGGATGAGGCTTGACGAAGCCCATCTCTCTCTTGATTGGCTAAACGTCTCTTACTAATCCTTATTAGCCTTGACTAGGATTGGATTAGACCATTCTCCTATTTTGGTTTATGAATACAAGTTTGGAAGTAAGAAAGGTTTTTATTTTAGTAATCTAAAAATTATGATTGTAACACCCTCTTCTTTCATCCAAAATCCTTGAATGGTGGGGGTGGAAGGTTCCACTATGCTCAAGTTAGTCAAGAATCCAAGTAATGTAAAAATAAATATTAGAAAGTAGAGATAAGGAATTGAATATAGTGATATTTTTAAGAAATTTTTTGAAGTTAGAGAGAAACTAGACATTATTCAAAGAGATCTAAAGTAGGGGCAGAATTGGGAGTTAATGGATAAGGATAAGAAACGTCTATATGATCTTCATTCTCTTGTATCTAAGGGAGAAGAGTCTTGGAAACAAAGATCTAGAGCTCTTTGGTTGGAGGGATACAATAATACCAAATTATTTTACATGACTTCTCTCGAATATAGGTCATCCAATAGAATAAAGGAAAATGAAATATGTGAGAATTTCACTTTTTATAAAGATGAGAATGAAATTAGGGAGAATGTTGTGTTCTTTAGTAATCTACTTTTAGAGGATATTGTGCAAGATAGTATCATTTGATAGAATGTAGAGAGATTTGTTCTAATAATTATAGATGATATTGATAATTATATACTCTCTTGAAACCTATTTTAGATGAGGAAAATAAAGATACTATTTTCTCCTTTGAAGGAAATAAGGCCTTAGGATGAGATGGTTTCCACCACTTATTTTTTTAGAGCTTTTGGAATATGAGGACTAATTTGGTGAATCTTGTCAAGGAGTTCTTTAGGAGTGGTAATTTGATTTAAATTAATGTTATCTTCCTCATTCTTACACTAAAAAAGGACGAGGCTTCCTAATTTCATGAGTTCAATCCCATCAACCTTTACAATTTAATTTATTTTTATTTTTCAAAAATAATCTCTTAGGTTATAATCCATACTCCCAAAGTTGATTTCTTGGTAGCAAAGTGGTATCATTCATGGAAAGTAGATCCTTGATTCCATTATTTTAATTCACAAAGTGTTGCACTCTTTAATGATCAACAAAATGTGTTTGTTCTTAGGCTTAATCATTTGAATGCATATAATAGGGTCTCTTGGAACTATCTTGATAGAGTGCTAGATAAGTTTGAGTTTGGTGTCAAATTTAGAAATGTTATCAAGGAATACACATCCTTGCTATTTTTTTGGGTTATTATTAATAGCTCTTTGTCAAGTTTCTTCAAAGGTCCAAAAGGATTAAGACAAGGTGAATCCCTCTCACCTTTTTTATTCATCATCATATATGAAATTCAAAGAAGAAACATTCAACTAGTAGTGGATGTGGGTTGTCCAGAAACGTATTAAACCTACTTCTTTTTGCCCTCCTTTCTCTCATCAGCATTTTGTTGATGACATCATTGTTATTGATGATGCTCCAATCCTTGAGGCATTTGAGTTGAAACTTTTACTTTCTAGTTATGAGAAGGCTTGAGGTTAAAAATTTAGTCTCCCTCATAGTACCATCTTCCAAAATAGTCCTCCTACTAGACAACTCAAAATTATAGTTATCTTAAATTGTTAAATTGATGCCCTCCTATCTTCCTATATTTGCCTCCTTTTATGGGGAATGCATCATGGAGTTTTTGGAGTAATATGTTGGATAGATTCCACTAAAATATTACAAATTTGAAAGGATAAATTTTAATTCAAATAGGTAAACTTCATTTGATCAAAGCTACTCGTCATAACTTACTAGTTTATGGGATGAGTTTTTTGTGAGTACATGTGAAAGTTGTTGATAAGATTGAAATAATTTAGACAATATTTATATGGGATGATATAGAAGAAATGAAAATATTACCATTGGTGGTGTAGGAGGCTATTTTCAAACCCAAAAAAATAAGGGGGTGGGCTTAAGGAGAATTCATGAATTTATCACAACTCTCAATACCAAGATAAATAGGAGATTATTGATCGAAGAAACATAATGGACTAATATCTCTTTTAAATAATATCTTAAAGGTATAAAATACAACATTCTCAATGACCAAGATTTACCTTTAGGATCTTGCATTTGGAGGTGCATGATGTCAAGCAAGTTTCTTATAAACAAAAGAACAAAATGGAAATTGGGAAATGGGGGAGGATAAGGTTTTTGGAGGATTATTGGATCCTTGAATCCCCCTTAATAAGGGAAGAATGGGTAGCCCCTATTATTGAATTATGTAAACACGTCTTTGGAAATAAATTTGCTAACTACATGACGTTGGTGAATGGTGTTAACTCTTAAAAGGCTAGGTTGAATGCTTCCCCATCTCTTTTGGATTATTTTTATTAAATGGAATCCTTTTTGTATCCCTTAAATATCCTATAAGTTGTAGTTGGGGATGCTTCGATGTGGTTGGGAACCTCTTCTAGTTATTTATTGGTTGCTTCCAAAATATCTCGTCTTTCAAAACACACCTCTCATCCCTTTTGATTTAAGGTTTGGTTTCCCACTTTGATCCCTAAAATCAACTTCTTTTTTTTGTTAGTAACCCGATATAAAATTCTTCCTTTAAATAATTTGGTCAAAATAGGATTTGCTTTGTCCAATAGACATTGTTTATGCAAATCCATTATAGAATTGGTTAGTAATTTGTTATTGATCTACTCATTTTCTTAATAAACTCGGAGTTCGATGCCTTGCATTTTCAATATGGCCTAGGTGGTGCCCAATAGTATTAGGGACCTCTATGAATGATGGTTTTCCCATCAACAAAATTTTTCTCTTCTACTCTAATGTAAGTTAGTTATCTCCCATATTATATGGGGAATTTAGGAGCATAACAACATAAATTTTAGAGATAAAAAAAGTAGTTTTTAGAAGTTTTTAAAAAATATAGTTATGTTATAAAGGAAAATTTGTATGTGGCAGCCAAGGTGAACCCTATGTCCTCATATTCAATTGATAATGTGATGTGGTTGAGGCTTGGTTTTTTAAGTTTGATATCTCTATCTTGATTATGGGGATGAAAGTCCAATGATGTAGAAACTCTTGGTCTTGCCCCTCACTATCATGGTATAAATTGAACTTTGATGGAGATGCTAAAGGTAATCCTGGTCCAATTAGTGGTGGTGGGGTTTTGAGGATAATGGGAACCTTTAGTCTTTTATGCTATTAATCTTGGATCTCAAACTAGCCATTACATAGAATTTATAGTGGCGTGTCATGCCTTGAGGAAGGTGCAAAATTAGGAAATCCATTCTCTTATCATTGAAGGTGATTCTTTGAGTATTATTAGCCACCTAAATTAAAAAAATCCAACCTAGTTAGACTATCGATTTTATGATAATAGACTCCTGAGAATCATAAGTAGGTTAAAAAATCAAGATTGTTCACAATTATAAAGAGACAAATGGGATGACTAATGGGCTTGCAAAATGGGGGGTTTATAATAAGGGCTAAGGACTCAAAATATTTATTTTTTGATAGAACTAATTTAGATGAAATTTAATGATCACAATGACCATCATTTGTCATGAATTAATGTTGGTAATTACTATTCACCTAAAGCAAAGTCATGTAAGCACTGCTAGTTTAAATGACTTGGAGTTATTTTATTAGAACATGAACATATTGGTGTGGTAGTTTTCTCTGTAGTACTATGAATATGAGAGGGGATTGGAATAGGGTCGAGCTTCTTAACTACAACAATTTCAAATTATCAAGAATGGGGAGTTGTATCAATTCTTTGAAAGGTTGAATGGATGTGATGACCCCTTGGAAATTAATTTTTCCAAGGGGCGGGAGAATGGAAAGGCTAGTACTCATGGTATGGAATTTAAAGTGATAAAAGATTTGATTGTAAAGGATCTAGGGTTATCAACTAAGGGAGCAAATTTTTTTCAAGGATTAAAGAATTAGAGAGAATGTTATCTCCTTGTTCTTGAATTTGGGTGAGGAGTTGATTAAAATCCATTATGGGCATGTCTGGATTTCTTCAAAGCACACCTAGAAGGAAATTGATTTATTCATAATGATGTATGTTACCTAGAAGGGTAGATTCAAGTCCCTACATTCTTACCACTTTACTCTATTAAATTGATCAAGACACAAGAAATTAAAATATTTTCCTTTTTATATTTTATCATCATTAGAAAATTATGTGAATGAGTGAAAGAATGCTTCTGGTATGATCCCCTTCCACTAGGGGCTTATAATGTTAATATATAATCATGTGAAATTTAAAAACTCCTTGTATAGTTCATTAAGAAGAAGGGAATTTTTTTTTAGGCCCATTCTTTCAACTAAAACCATGACTAGTCCTATGGATTTCCCCCATCCAATTGATTGATTCATGGATGGATCCTAAGTATCATTTAGATTTAGGGAGTGACTCTCTAGACTTGAAGAATACATGTCCAATGAATCAAGGTACATTGGAGAATGATGGACATGGTATGGGCTTGAGAGGTAACAAAAAGAAAAGAGGTGAGGAGAAAAAAGGAAAGGAATTTGCAAGAGAAATACACTAGCAAGGGCTTTGCTAATACTTCAAAAAAGAGTAGATATAGGAAAGGTAAAGGAATTGGACCCTATTCTATAACCTAATATTGGGGGTTTGTTTCTAAAGGTTCAAACCCTAAGCCTCAATAATATAAATTTTTATGACATCCCTTTGGAGGAAACCACTTCTCTCCAAGATATGGATTAGATGGTTAACCAAATAGTACATAATACAAGTTTGGTCTAGGATGCCTCTGAAACTCAAGACACCCCTACCAACTATATTTTTGTTGAAATAAAGAAGTGAACAATTAAGATGTCCATATGGAAAAAATAGACAAAGGATTAAGAGGCAAGTAAATTCTAATAAGGATGGGCTCATCTTCCAAAAGTGGAGTTTCCCTCCTAAATTAGTAAGTTAGAGGCTAAGAACTTAGATAATAATAACTATTGTTTATCTTGGAAGATGTTAGAAAAAGAGAGATGGAAGAACATAGTTCTATAATATCTAATTTGTAGCAAGAGATGAAGGAAATAAGAAATAAATAAATAAAATAATAGTGTTTAGTTTAAATGCACTATCAATAATAGTGGTACGGGGACGAAGATATTCAGTAAAATACTGAAGAAGTTGAATGGGGATCCTATTTATCCTCTTCATGTGGATATAAATGACAAGTTTGGATCTAGTACTAGGACAAGGAGTAGCAAGCAAAAGAAGGTGAAAACCAAGGAGAAGGAACTACTGATTTTTCTTGATCTAAATGATTTTTTTTATTAAGAGGAGATGAAGGTTGTTGATGCAGGTTTAAGAAGTTGTAACTTGCTCTTACGTATGTGGTGTCTTTTTCTTGTGTATTTGTTGTTTGTTTTTTTATTTGATAAACTATTTTTATATTTTTTGTTACACCCCAATTGTATAATTACTATTTACTATTACCATGTAGGGTAAAATGTGAATGTAATGTGAATTCAATGGATGAGTAGATTGTGTTTGCACTTTGTTATCACTATCTTATGCATGAAGTTCATATCATTTAATATTATATGAAGGAATGCATTTATGTGAATGGATGAATATTGTGTTGATATTCTAACTTTATAGACATAATGTGTATATTGCATATTTTGTGAATAATTGAGTGTCGTGTACATATGTTAGTGTTTGTAGGTACATGTTCAATTCCTCTAGACGAAGAGGAAGTATCACTCAGGAGAAGGTCTTGGTCGGGTAACCAGTAATGTAATCTATCTAAGCTTACATACACCACAATTATAATAATTAAGTTGAGATAATAAGTGGGAAGTTGGTAAGTCATCCTTAGTTGTTATGTTTGCTTTAGTAAAAGTCTAGTTTACTATTGTGTGCATTATTTGGTGATGATTACTTGATGAGTTTATGATTTCCTTCTTGTTACAATGCTTGAATTGATATATGGAGTATACGAGGTATGTATGCGTACACACATGCATGGCGATGATAGACTATACACACCAAGGAATGCGTACATGAGGGTACATAGGTAGACGTACCTATGCACACTCATGCATGAGTTGTTTATGCGCATAGAACTATCTAATGGAACCAATGACATGCATATGTATAGGTATAGACATATCGCTCGTAGTCTCTTATCAAACTCCATGACAATTGTGTATTTGTTTGGTGAGTGAATTGAATGTGTATATATATATATGATGTTCCATATGTATACATGTACCCATATACGTGTATGGTAGCAAATGGATATGCCCATGCAAATATATCGATACATGTACACATACACATACATGTATATAGCAATATATACACACACAAACACAATCGATATGTCAATATAACAATGTGATTGCTAAGTTGATATACTCTTTTGTATATTAATTATGTATACATGCTTTATTGCTTTATGTTAATATAAATATAGACACGTAGACATACACATATATATGAATACATATATATATATATATATATATAAGTATATATATGTATATATGTGGTGATTTCATTTCAACATCATTCACTTTGAAATTGACTATTTCAAACAATAAATGGTAGCCAATTATTATGCTTAATATGTTGGCTTTATAGTCAATAATCTTGGGCAACTTAATAGCTGAAACTTGGAAATGAATATGATTGTATTCATAAGCTGATTTATATGTCTTTGTTGTCATTCTTTAATCTATAATATGCTTTATCATTTAAGTCGATATTGAAGAAGTCGACACCTTAATTCTCCTTGGACTTGGTCAAAAAACAAACCACGAATTGATATGACTAACAAACAACTGTTGCATAATCTAAACAATCGATGACTTTGTTAAAATCATATGAGTTTATGAGTCTACACTCAACATGGAATAAGTCGATGCAAATTGGGGTGGCAAGATTTGGTTATTGACTATTTCTCCTCGTTGTTAAATCGTGCCACCTTTATGTTTGCTTATCATAGAAGTCTGCATTTGTATTCTATCACATGGAAGTTGAATTATTCTTCAAATTGTTGTCACGAATTGGGTTGATCTATTGGTAATCAAGCTAAGTATTTGATTACTCATTCACCACCTTTCTAAGTTGTGATAGTGGTGTTGCTTTGCATGTTTGCAACTATCATTTTTATGCCTAGATTGTAGGCAAAAAAGTTGCTTGTTTGCTGTATAAATATCAATAAAGAGTTCTTTGTTCGGGATGCCTTATTCTTACTCTTTTATGTGTAGTTTCCTATACAATTAATCTACAAATTAGTGTGCTATATTATCAACAATATTCTATCCAATTAGTGAAAGAGAGGCTTGATATTTAAGAGATTTATAGTTATCTTTTGAGGAGCAATTACAAATTTGAGAAATAAGAAGTTTTGAGTCTTTGTTGAAAAGAGTTGTTCTAAAGTGTTGTGACTGTAGCTAGTCGAATTGGGAAGCTATTAAACAAGCATGATAATATTCTACTTTTATTATTCTATTTTTTAATGGGTTGTGTCTTTATTGAATGATCTAGTCTTGTTGATACTTGCATTTAGTGAAAAGTAGTATTTACTTAAAAAGAAAAGTAGAATATATTTACTTGTTTGTGCATTGTTTGTAAGTACTCCATGATAGGAGAGACTGTTTGTCCTAGGTATTAATATACTAGACATATGTAGTCATGGGAAAGAGGTTATGTTTTCCATAGGTATTGTTATTATACAAGTTATGATTAAACATAGACAAGCTTAGGGTATGCTCAATACTAGATAGTTATTTATGCTAGATGGCTAGTAGGTTACTCTTGGGAATGTTGTCCAGTGAAGGGAGGGAACTTGTACTTTGTTTATTGAGTTGTGTTACCTTAGGTTATGTTTGAAAGTTAGGTTATCTTGGGGAGTATTTTGCTCGTGGAGAGGGATTTCCTAGGCGTAGATTTAATAACCTTAAGTCAAAACAAGCTTGCCATAGTGTAGGTGAATGGTAGACCACCACTCAATTATATTGAGTGAGAACACTTTGGCCAAAGTAGTGGGGATGTCTAATGACTCCAGTAGGAATAGTGTGTAAGCCGAGACTCCATTATCAGTTCATAGTGTCTACTTAAATGCATGAGGGTTACCTAGTGTAGGTTATAAATCCTAGTCATGTTTGATACAACACTAAGCTCAAAGTGGTATGTCGTACAAGGTTACCCAACCAATACCTTTGTCGAAGGGAAGGGCCATCTATCATTGATAGATATGTAGGGGATCGCATATGAGTCTGTGGTTGGCAAAAAAACACTTGAGTGATGCTTCTCCTCCTCAGTAGGTGACAAAGGACCAAGGTTTTGAAAGGCGGATTCCTGGACCATCTATATCTTATATAATGAAGCTCGTTGGAGCTATGTATGTAGTTTTGTATTTCTTAGAATACTGTACTTAGAGAAGTATTGTAATGGAATGTAAATCCTTATTATATGTTGTATAACATCTTTGTTCATATATTTTCAATAAAGAAAAGGATTTTTTTTATTGCAATGGCTTCTTACATAGTTTTTATTTGTACTTGCATAGTAAAACTTAGGAAATTTATTGCAATGAACGTTTGACATATTACATTTTTTTTGTTATTAGGTTTTAGGGTCCATGTATAAAACCTATTTACCCTTTAATTAAAGAATGGTGTAGAGGCCATTTCTTCCAATAACAAGAGAAGAATAATTATTATTGAGAATGAGGTTGAAGAAGATGGAGATGTGGCTAAAAAGGAACCATATATGGAGCTTGATCATGCAAATTTTGAGAAATAAATCTCTACTCTCCCTACATGCATTGAATGGGATAAGTACACCACAAACACTTCAAATGGTTGGTTTTATAAAAATGTAAAAGGTGAAAATGTTTTTTGATTAGATAATACACACAACTTCACAGATAAAAGATAGGCTAATGAACTCATTTATCTCATGTATCCAATCTCTAATTTTTAGGTCACGATAGCTTATGGGAAACAACTCTCTTGTCAAGGTAAATACCATTATTTAAAAATCTCAATGGGAGGCTATCAAGTGGATTTAGAAATGTTTACCATTCTACTTAGGGGAGTAGATGTAGTCTTGGGTATGCAGTATCTTAATAGTTGGGAACAATGTCCTTCACTTTTTAGGATGCATTCATAGTCTTCAGTACAAATAGACAAAGGTATAAACTTGTAGGAATGTAATCACCACCAAGCCAAATTATCATCTCTCATATGATAAATAAATTACTTAAAAAGGAAGTTATGAAATAACTACAATTCTTAGATTTGAACAAGAAGTGAAAATTAAAGATCCTTTAAAGCTTTAAGATATATTTCAACACCATCAATAATTTTTTTAAGAACCCAAGGGTTATCTCCAACCAAAGATCATGATCATGCCAATGGATCAATACTAGGTAGTATTCCTCTAAACATTATACCATACCACTATCCCTATGAACAAAAGTAAAAAAATAAAATAATGGTCAATAAAAATTTAAATTTAAGCATTTTTTATCATAACAAAATTTCTTATTCATCTCTTGTGGTTATGGTTAAAAAATTACAAGTCACAAAGAATGTGTCTAGATTATAAGAAACTGAACAAGATCACTTTCAAAGATAAATTTCCTATTACTATGAATGGTGCATTTTTTTAACTAAGTTAGATTTGCATTCAAACTATCTATCAAATTTGACGAAAGAAGGAGAGTGTAGATAAGGTTCCATTTAGAATACATGGGGATTATTATAAATTCACAGTTATACTATTTGGTTTCACAAATAATCCAACAAATTTTTAAAGTCTCGTGAATTTAGAGTTCAATCCATTTCAAAAAACTTGTGTTGATATTTTTTAATTACATTCTCATATATATTATAACATGTGAAGAACATTTCAAACATGCAGAGAAAGTATCATAGGTGTTGAAATCTAATAAAATCTAATAAAACCTATATAGAAAAATAAAAAGTGTCTTTAAGACATGAAATACTTAGGACATATGGTGATACATGAAGGTGTTAAAGTTGAACCTAAGAAGATTTTAGTAGTACAAGAGTGGTCAAGAACTAAAAATATCAAAGGTTTGAGAGGGTCCATAAGTCTAACAATATACTACACAAGAGTTGATCACGACTATACTTTCATAGCAACACCCTTAAGAACATTGTTGGAGAAGGATTCTTTTCATTATCAAAGCAATCCATCCAAACATTTCAACAAATTAAAAAAGCTCTTACTTCCACTCCAATGTTAGCCACCCCAAAACTCTCTAAGATATTTCTTGTAGAATGTGATTCTTCTATACATGACATTGAGGTAGTAGTAGTGCAAGAATGACATTTTTGGCTTTTGAGAGTTGACAATTCAAAAGGAAAGAACTTAGTAAGGCCTACATATGAGAAAAAAATGTTAGCTATAATTTACACAAATAAATAATGGTTCCAATATCTAATGGAATTATATTTCAAATTTAAGATATATCACAAGAGTTTTAATTTTTTTTGGAGCAATAATTACCTTTAGAGGAGAAAAAAATATGGGTCACCAAGATACTAGGGTATGGCTTTGAAATTATTTATAGAAAAGGAATGTATAATATTATAGGTGATGCACTTTATTTATAGGAAAAAAAGAAAATAATTTGTGCCATTTCTTTATTGCAACCTAAATGGCTAAAAATTGCACAAGAAAAGTGGTAACATGATCCTCTAACAAAGAATTTGATTCAACAAATCAACATGACACATATTCTTTAGATAAGTATGTTTGGAATGGAGGCTCCTTATGATAAAAATATAGGCTACTTTATGATTTTTTTTTAATTGAAATCTAGCATATTGTCTCAAGTGCATTACTCACCAATAGGAGGACATTTGGGGTTCTTAAAGAACCATCACTATATAAAGAGATTTCTTTTGGGAATGTATTAAGGGGATGCAAAACAATTATGACTAAATGTTTGATATGCCAACAAAACAAAGGTGAAATGGTAAATACCCTAGGCCTTTTACAACCATTAAGAATACCAACACAACATTGGGAGGAAATATTGATGGAATTCATTACTAGGTTACCTCAAATAAACTTGATGTGATTTTGGTGGTTGTGGATAGACTCACTAAGTATACACTTTTTTGTGGACTCTCTTGTCTATTTCAGGCTATTATTATGGTAGAAGTATTAATGGAAAAGGTATGAAAACTCTACAGTATTCCCAAAATTATTGTGAGTGTTCATGATCCTACCTTCACTAGCATCTTTTAGATAAACTTATTTACAACATGAGACACAAAAATAACACATAGCTCATCTCACTATCCATAATCAAATGACCAAAGATAAATTATGTAAATGTTTGGAAGGATATATATGTTGCTTTGCCTTTTACAAAAAAATACAATGATACAAATGACTTTCATTAGGAGAGTGGTAGTACAACACAACATTTCACACATCAATAAATATGAATCTATTTGAGAATCTTTATGGATATTCCTATCATCTACTATTCTTATTTATATGGTCATTCTAGACTCTTGTTGCATAGGATCATATTCAACACCAGTAAGAAATACTTCAAGACCTCGAGGAGAATTAAATTGTGCCTTAGAATAGGATGGAACAATAAGGATCAACACCATAGTGAGAGGCATTTCAAAGAAGGAGATAAGGTACTCCTTTAGTTGCAACCCTACAAAAAAATGTGACTTAAGCAACATAAGAACATCAAGTTTACACCAAAAATTTGTGGCTCCTATGTAGTTCTCCCTACATTGATAATGTAGCTTATAAGTTGGAACATCCATCCTCTTCCAAAATTCATCCAATATTTCATGTCTCTTGATCAAATAAATTAATAGGCAATAAGATTCTAATCTAGTTAGAATCACCTAATCTATATAAGAGGGGAAGTTTATTTGGAACTTGAGGTAGTTGTAGAGAAACAAGTGAAGTAGTTGAGAAATTGAGCCATTTATGTTAATTCCTAATCAGGTGGAAGAATCTGCTAGTTAAATATGCAACATGGGAAGATGACATAATCTTCCTTCTCATGTAAATGGAGGAAGGTGCAAATGCTATTCATTCAAAAGGTGGCTAACATCCATCAAAGCTAGGTCATGTTGTAGAGCTTGTCGCCATAATCATAGAAGCAATTGCTGTGAATCAAGGGGTCCAAGGAGTGATTGCCCCTTGGAATTTCAAATGATTTACTTCCATGACACACTTGGATATTAGTTTACTTTGGAATTATATTGAAACACTAATTTGATACCACCTTATTATCATATATACGATTCCTACCTCTTAGATTGATCTCAACCCATTATAGAGTAGGAGGGCCTATATGAGCAATTCATACAAAATCATCCAAAGTTGCTAAGCATTAGGAACACTATTTTTTTGAAGGGGGTGTGCATGTTGTGCCCCTAATATTCATATTCTTAAGTGTAATAAGGTTAAGAGATCGAGCTAATTGGGATGAAGGGGCGTGTACCTAACTATTTATGCCTATAAATAAAGAGAAAGGTTCTTCCAAACCATCATAATTTGTAAGATAAAATTCATATATTCATATTCTATTTTTTGGAGCTCAACCCCTTAAAGTCGTATGATAATTTTATTCATTTTTTGCCTCTATTTCCAAGAAATATCCTAAGGGAAAAATCATTAATTATGTTAAAGAGACGATCATGAAATCATTGCAATAACTACATAATTCACACGAAAAATTTGCAATTGGTGATATAGTTAAAAAAAAAATCATGATAGATTACAATAATCCCCGTGATAGTTTTACAACCATCACCTTATCAACATTGGAAACTTTAGCAAAGTAGGCAAAAATGATAAATTTTGAGGAGTAAACAAACTAGGAACGAAAAACTAAGAAAATGGAATTTTGAACACAGATGCAACCAAGACAAATGGGGCTAAGAGGAGGCTCGTTGCATAATAGTTGATCACCATTTCTATGCCATAATGGTGCTTTAGATGGTCTCAATCATTATAAGACTTAGAATGTTGACCCATGTGCACGTATGTGCAAAAATGGATACTTATAGTACTATGAGCTTGATTCCTCCTAAAGGTGTGACTCAAATTCCTTCTCCATGTAGTTGGAGTCACTCTTATAGTTGGTATCATTTATCTCTACCTCCTTCATAGTAGTGTGGTCATTAATCTCATGCACTAACTAGGTTGGTGTACTTCTCCACATGGGAAAGCTTTTGGGTTGAGAAATAATGATAGTTAAGCCACTATCACAACTTCACCACTAGGATGGGGTGTCCTTGTCCCCTTAATTGTGCAAGAGTAATAAGATGGTTGGAAGGCTTCTTAGATACCTATTGAATATATCCAGTGGGTGGTCCTAAAATGTAATAATCTATTATTTCTACCCTTTAAAACTACTGCTTATACAATTATCATAATTATGTTGATTTTAGAAACTCACATTTTTGAGTTGTACATTTATAATAGAATAGAAGAATAGAAGATTTTAACATCTGTTAGAATAATAGGTTGTTTACTTGATTAATTTAATCATATTGATTAATTAATTAAGTCACCTTTATTTTCTTTCACTTAAGCTAAACTTAAGAGTCTTTATTTTGCATTATTAAATTAGTCACGTCACCTTGTTCATTACAATCTTGACACTTGTCACATGCTAATTTAATATTCTTCCTAGGGTTCTCATTTTTAGGGTTTTGATCTCCTTTCTTAAGGATTGATCTCTTTGTAATTATTATCTTCTCGAGTAATGCATTTTTGCTTCATGTTTGCATAACACCATTCTTGTGTCTTTTAATCTCCTTTGGTGACATGTTATTTGCTTGCAGGTGTTCATTGGGATCTGTGAGACTAGATTATCAACTTCTACATGGTATTAAAGTTCCATATTTGCAAGCTTCTTGTTCCTTCTTTTTGAGAGATCTTGCCTTGAAGCAGTTTTTAGTGTATCCAAAGTCAAATCAGACCTCTCTATTGAATCCAAAGCTACCAGAATAGTCAAGATTGACCTTTGTTTTGTCAAAATTGGCTTCCATTTGTCAAATCTGTGAGAGTTTGAAGGTGGTTTTTTTGCTAGATCCAAGGGATAGCTGGTTTTTCAGAGCACTTTGGGCCCCAACAGACCTCACCATCGTGCTCAAAAGGCCCAAAAACTCTAAGATTGACTACCAAATCATCGAATTCTGAGCCGGGAGCCTCTGAGGCAAATTTTTTTACCTGACAGGGGCTGTACGACCTACTGCACGCATTTCGAGGTAATTTTTTTTTAATCATTTTTCTGAAAAATAAAAATTCACAAATTCCAATTGTCAATTTTCTTTTAAAAGCTTTAATTTTTAAAAGTTTTTTGAAAGCTTTTGTTTTTTAAAAACAAAAAATAAAAAAATAGGTAGGTACACCTGCACAGGTCTGTACTTGCGCCCTATGGGGAATGGTGGGGGTGGCCCATGTGCCTCCACCACCCATAAACTTTTTTTATTAAATATTTTTTTTCAAACAAAAAAATTATTATTGTAATTTTTTTTATTATTTTGAAAAAAAAACAATTTTTGTAAAATAAGCTGAAATGTGAAGATGCACTGACGACCATTTGGCTATCAAATTTAGACTCGCAGTTTTGCTGCGACGGTTGTTTGGCCATCAAATTTAATCCCGCAGAATGTGTTTTTTGCACTTTGGGAGTTGTTTTCTTCCAGAGGCCATAACTTTTGCCTACAATGTCGAAATCGGACAAACGAGATATCGTTGGAAAGAGGATTCAGAGTACTTTATAGTGATGTAGGTATTTTTTGGAGATTTTTTCTTAGGTCCTTGTTATTTCTAGTCAAAATCAGATATTCTTTTCTAGAGTTGCCTTCAATGTTTTCGGCATAACTTTTGCATACGATGTCAAAAATGGGAAAATGAGATATAGTCGGAACGCTGTTTCCGAGCTCTTCATAGTGGTACAGGTGGTTTCTAGATTTGATTTTTTTTTTTTTTTTTAAATACTTCTTCTCAGTTGTTGTCCTTTTTGGACCTTATGGACTCATATTACATGTATTTTTTATTCGTAAACGCACTGAAATAAAGTGCATCAACTTTGTATATGTAGTATTGGGATTATTGCACATCACTTTGTGCCTTGTTGTACTCGCACTATGATATAAAGTGCCATGGGGGTTGATGTTTTCCTTTGTTTGCCTTCATACCTTTCTCATGCGTATGTTACTTTTGTTTTCACATCCTTTCTATCTGCTTGTACTTTCATGATTGCACCTTCAAATGTTCTTGGTTCCTCTTTATGCACTACTTTCAGGCATTTAGTTTCAGTGTCAACATTATGGGGGGATTTCTACTATTGGTGTTAATACTTCTTTGGTTTCGCGTTGGAGTGAGCTATGTATACAATATTTGTTCCTACGTACTAGGTGGATGCAGCAGCTGGTTACCCATGCATTTCGGTGAGATGGAGCACTTACCATATGGATACTCATGCATTCCTATTTTCAACATTTCAACAGTCATTCTACAATAGTGTTTGCAACTTCTTCATGCTTCAGTGGTGTTTTCCATGTTCATCCTGTGTTCTTATCTTTTGGGACAATTTCTTCTTGATTGGAGGCTTCTTCGTCCTTCACTCTTGTTTGGAGGCTTCTTAAACCTTCACTTGTATTTCTCTCTTTTGGAGAAGAGTTTTTCCCACGAGGTTTTCTCCTTTTCTCCTGTTGTCAGAGATCTTTTACATTTGTACATGGGTACCTCATCTGGCCTTGTTTGCAGGGACCCATCTTTGCTTTTATGCATCTGTCCTTAGTTTCTTAGCTTTTCCCTTAATTCATCTTAAGGGGGGGGTGCTAGAGTAATAGGTTGTTTACTTGATTAATTTAATCACATTGATTAATTAATTAAGTCACATTTACTTTATTTTACTTAAGCTAAACTTAAGAATCTTTTTTTGCATTATCAAATTAGTTATGTCATCTCGTTCATTATGATCTTGACGCTTATCGCATACTAATTTAATCTTCTTTCTAGGGTTCTCACCTTTAGGGTTTTGATCTCCTTTCTTAAGGATTGATCTCTTTGTAATTATTATCTTCTCGGGTAATGGAATTTTGCTTTATGTTTGCAGAGCACCATTCTTGTATCTCTTGATCTCCTTTGGTGATAGGTTATTTGCTTGCAGGTGTTCATTGGGATTTGTGAGGTTGGATTATCAACTTCTACAACATCTACTAGACCAAAGATAGCTTATAGAATATCATAACCTATTATTTTTGCTTTTTGAACTGCTATTCAATTTGTTAATGAACTTTCCCATTTTTTTAACATATCCTTGTTAAATTGATCTTACAAAGAAAAACCATCACTAAATTACTTTTGCAATTAATCCAATATCATTGTAAACTTTATATTTCAATATAAAATATTTTCAGTTTCATACAGGAAAAAACATAACTCTCTTCCTATGCCTCTTTCAATCAATTATAAACCTCATAAATTCCACTGGTTTTAGAACTGTTTACTAATAGAAGAGTTTCCGATTAAAAAGATTTTCTCATAATTCTCACATACCCATAAATCACAAAAATATTCAAAATTAAGTTTCCTGAGCGGTGCAGGCGATGGCTTGGAGGAGAAGTCTCTCTACGGCTCTCTCCAAATCATGGAGACCTCAGCCTCAGCGCTGCCTTTCTTTCTCTGCGACTGCCGACGGGTAAGTCTTATTCCTCCACGATTTCATTCAATGATGATAATTGCTACATGATAGAATACGAAGTACAGAGACGATGTGCTGCTTAATTGTTAGAATTAGGGTAAATGGAAAGAGCACGGGTAAAAATGCTTGCACATAATTTTCAGGAACGTTTTCAATCCCAAAATATATATTTGACTCCAAATTTAATGTATCCTTGCATTTAGAAACTTACTCACCAGGATTAATATACTAGCTGATGACCTAAATGAGTGTAAAATTATTCTCTGTGCATAAGGACCCTTGCTGAGTTGCTGAGTGACAGTAGATTTGGGCGTCCTTTAGAAACTATGCAGATCTGCTGAATTGAAAATACTCTTCATACCATGTAATACACTAAATTTATTTCACTTTGTATTTTGTGCTGTAAATTTCTTTCTTTGTTTAACAGAGGGAAACGATACAGCCAAACATAGGAAGCTGTTTCTATAAAATTTCACTTCATACCTGCACCCAGCCTTATCTAGGGTGGTCTGTTTAGTCACAGTACCCCATTTCTACAGAGGGGCAAGCTTAAGAGGGTTTAAACCCCTTGCCACCATCCTGGCAAGTGCTGCATTACCACTAGACCATTTCCTGCATGAGGTCCCTTTGCTTTATGAAGGTAGATGAAATTGCCTCTTTCTGTATTTGGTGTAAACCTTGTACAGTCACATCCCCTTGGTATACAGATTGCAGTTGGGTTTAATTGCAAATGTACAAAAGATGTATGCATGTTTGCGGGAAAATTGTTTGTTCTTCGCTTTTTTATCAAATGAATGTTGGGTATCTTTAACTGCTTCTAAATTTGCCTTATTTTTTTACATTAAATGTTGATGGACCATATGTTCACATGTTATCATTTGTATAAGTCTAACTGTCTAATGTTGATGCACCGAAAGGGGCTTCCACATGGACATCTCATTAGGTGCATATCCGTGGAGGTACTGCAAGTGTGTTGAATTTGTGCTTGCTTGTTAAATCTATGTCAAAAGTTTTTCACCCTAAACACAGGAGGCCGTGATCTCTCTGCCTTGGATCCAGCGTCATGTCCTATTGAATATGTTATTAGGAAATACTGTCAGAAGCACATAATACAACTGGCATGCAACTCTTTCACTTGTTTGACACATTTGTCACAGATTGCAAGAAATTGTTGTACGAAGGGACTGTACTTATGTTTGATGAGGTTTATCATTTAAAGGTTTTCAATTTTTGCTACTGTGAATGAGATGAGTGGCATGATCCAATTTGAAGAGATCTGTAGACTGTATAGAGTTTGGACCAAGTCAAAAGAATTGAATGCCCCTAGATTTATTAATAACAACAGAAAGTGCCTCCAAAAGCTATTGGGGCCACTATGTTTGAGTTTTATAAATATAAACCCAAGTTACAATGTTGATTAATTCTATTTTGCAGTACCTCTGGCAATCCTTTCAGCATGTAGGTTTTTTATACTGGGATTCTAATCATTGTGATTGAGATGAATTGAAATCAATTTAATGCAACTTTTATGTGCTACTTTCATATGGAGCAAATTCTTTATAACTGAAACCATTTTTTAGTGTCACAACATGACTTTTGTACCTTTTTGACATTTTGTCATTGTTTTTGAATTGGGAAGCCTTTTTGACCTCATTGAACTTATTTACCATTTCCTCATATGATCTTTCAGGTATGTATGGCATAAACATATTTCTTGTGAATGATTTCTTTGAATGTGTGGGTCTGTTTTGGTCTGCCACAGATTATCGTGTCTGATAGAGACAGAAAGTTCCTTTGCATTTTCTACTCTACACTGGTTTATGATGGACACAAAACTGGTCAATTGTGTGAGTGTGCATCTCCTCTAGATATAATATTTAAAGCTTCAATGCATATGAGCGAGTGCCTGTCATATGTCCACCACAACTACATTTGAGCAATCCTCCATAGGACACAACCCGGTTTAGGTGTGTTTCAGTTTTTAATAATGAACCCTATTGATGTAGCACCTATCGTGTTTGAAGAAACATCGCTCCATGCACACAAAAAATTAGTTAAGTTAATGAAGTTTGTCAAACATGTTTGGCACATTTGTTAGGCGAATGAAAGTCTATAGAGGACTAGTGAAAAATACAGGGCGTGTCACAATCAGCACTGTGTCATTCATCAATTTCAGGTGGGCAACAAAGTATGGTTGCTTCTTCAAAAGGAACAGGTTGAGGGTCTATTTAGGAAGCTCAGAACTTTGTGATTGGGCAATACCATCATCAAACAAGTGGGCCAAAATGCCTTCGAACTCAACTTACCACATATCTTGGGTTGCTCCTTGTGTTTAACGTAGAACCTTTACTTATACTTTCCACCCCCCTTAGACATAACAGGTGTTGTCAAACTGTTGGGAAGCTCAGAGTTGTATCCTGATTGTGTGAAATCAATGATTGCTGATCAAATTGTTGATAAGAGCGGTCAAAAAAATGAAGACCCAATCAATTCCTTTCTTTTGGGAGGTTAAGCCAAGGCAATTTCCCAATCAAGGGAAATGGTTCTCCAAGAACCAAATTTAACAAAATTTTCCTCATAGTATGAATACTAGAAGCAATGGGACCCATTGCCTCTCAAGGGGGATGAATGATCCAGGAAAAAATTGGGTTATCTAAGATATATTTCAAGACAAAATCATGAATTTATTTGTAATTTATTATTTTTGTATTTTCTACATTTTTTGTTTGCATTATAGGGCCCTTTGGAGCTGAATTTTCCTTTGCGAGTGTGGTTGGATGCTCCCAAAGCCTGGTGGATCTACCTTTGAGGGTGTCAAATCTAGTTCATGACCCAAGCTTTCAAATCAATGTATGTTATTAGCTACAATCAAGGAGTTATGACGCCAACAAGTGACATTATAAAAATAACCTAACTTTAATAATTAATTTCAGTTTCTAAGCTATTTTTCCTTATTCGACAGTTTGCTTCTACTTCAAAGAAGGATACATTTAACCCTAGTTAGTGACGACGCTCATGTTCTCAAGGGAGAGCCTTTCATTTACTATTTTTAGTGAATTTTCTGTTTCTGCTTTGTAAATATATGAAATAAGTAGATTTGAATAGATAACACAGAGTTCAAGTATTTGTCTTATGATTTCCTTTTTTATATACTTTCTCTTTTGTAATAAAATCCTATTGTTTAGTGATTGAATAGTTGCATGAAGCCCTCTGCTGTGACTAGGTTTTCGCCTAGGCTAAGCCCTTCGGGGAGGGCTTCTCTGGGCAGGATATGTGGCTTTCGGAGTAACGGTTTCTGCAGTAGGGAGAAGGCTGGCCTGGGCAATCAATCAGAGAGCAATTTGAAGAAAGCATGCCAGAGAGGAGTCGGGGTTGGTTTGGACAGCAGCGACCCCTTTGCACAGCGCAACCAGGAGAATGGGCAACCCTGTGCCTTTGTCACCGGGGGAGATGGTTTAGTTAAGGGGTCTAAGGCTTCTGAGAACAAGAGGAACCCAATTGGGCCCTCTCAGATACCGAAGCTTTCATCCAAGTTTTTGATAGGAAGGGGAGGAGGGGGTTCTGTTTTACCTCCTTCGTCTAGATCAATCACAATGGATTTAGATGGTGATATTGAACAAGAAGTGACTTTTAATGAAAAAGTTTTTTCTGGGCTTGGTCTGATTGGGAGATTCAGGGGACTTTGGCCAAGCTTGAGTGATCTTAACTAGTGGATTTCTGATCATTGGGAGCCTATTTTGGAAGGGTATGTTCAAATCTATCCCATGGCAAAAGGTTTTTTCATTGTTGTTTTTGAATAGGAGCAGGATAGAAACAAGATCCTTTGTGACTATCACTGGGATTGGGAAGGAAAATATACACTGATGTTAAAGCCGTGGCATCCTGCTTTTAACCCAGCCACTGAAGTTTTTGAGAGGGTTCTTCTCTGGGTGAGACTTCCTAACCTTCCCTTACAATATTGGTTTGATTCTTGCTTGGAGGCTGTAGGGAACTCTTTAGGAAGCTTTCTAATGGTGGATGAGGGATCCTCAAATCTTCTGCATTCGACTTTTGCTCGGATATTGGTGGAGATGGATGTGTCTAAGGAGCTTCTAGAAGAGATCCGAATAAAAACTTTGAAAGGTTATTGGGTGTAGCCCCTGGATTATGAAGGGGTACCCTTTAGGTGTAGAAGTTGCTTTCAAATTGGACACTTGGCTACTCAATGTGCTAAACACAAAACACATAAATCTTCTTCTTGGTGGAAAGATGTTGCCCCCCAACACTATACAGTGGAGAAAAAGGAGGAGAAGCAAGTGAGCTACTCTCAGATTATAGGTAGGGAAGAAGTGGTTCAGGTACCTGGGGCTCTAGATCAGGTAGGGAAGGCATTAGTGAATGATGGTAGTAGGGAGGAACAACAACAGGCTAGTGGGGTCCCGACACAGGTAGGGAGTCCAGTTGTGAACAACGACAATGCTGCCCTCATGTGAAAAGGATTTGAATTTCAAAAATTGGGCAGCAACACTAGAGTGTCGGGAGAAAAAAGGTGTGATGAGGCCGCAAGAGAAAGAAGCAGGAAGTGGAAAGCTAATGGCCAGAGTCAGCAAGCAACTTGTAGTTTGGGTGGAGAGTTGAAGAATCCCCAAGACAAACCATTGGAATGGCATAAGGAGGTTGTAAGGGTGGAGGACAGATGGCAAGTTGTAAAGGGGAAGAAAGACAAGAAAGTAAAGAAGGAAACCTTTGATATGGTCCTTCGGTCTCAGACTAAGGGAAGACCAAATAGTGCTTCATAACTTTTGACCTGCTAATAGGTTCTTTTTAGGGTCTTGCTTCTTTTGTTGGTTCGGTTACTGGTTGTTTGCGGATATGAAAATGCTATCAAATTTGTAAATTTTGCTTTGTGGGTGTATCGGGTAGTGTAGCTTGTGAATTTTGTTTGGGTTAGTGCGTTTATGCACTCGATTGGCCCCTGTAAATCTCTAGGCTGGGGTTGTATTTTTTTTGTGTTTACAGTTGGAATATGGTTGGGTTTGTTTTCAGCCATTCAAGAACAGACATTCCTCATTTTTGTATTTTCACATTATAATATAATAATAAAACATATATTTTACCAACCAAAAAAAATAAAATCCTATTGTTTAGCAATTATAGTCTTAATTTTTATTGTAGTACCGTTCAATTTTTTCCTACAACACATTGAGTTGATAGCTAGTTTGTTGTTATTTGAATTGCAACCACAATTCAAATCACCTAGGGTTAAACTCAACTCACGCATTAGTAATTACACTTTAGGTTGACTAATTACCAAGTATAACTCATTCTATAACTGCCCGTTTGAACTATAGGATTGAGATGGGTTATGTGTGACACAAGTTCCTTAACTTCCATATTCCTACGTACCCTATTCCTAAGTACATAATATGCCATCTCTCTTTAACATGTTTTGTCCCCCAAACAAAGAAGGAATCAAATGATAAAATCTTTTGAAAATTGATGACAACTAGTACCAAACTCAATCATCCATCCATCCATTGATATGAGATTGTCATTAATTTTGGTATTTGATGGTTCATATGTCTTGTTTGTGCTACTTTGATTCCATTTATGTTCATAATTGTTAGTTCTACTACATATTTGTAGTTGTTGCATTGATGGCTCCAAATATGCCCTTTGTTGTTTCTTGGTTGTTGAGTATATCCAAAGTTGCATCTCCTTTTCTTCTCCATTCCATTCCTACATGATTGTTGCCTCTCATTATGATATGGATGTTCATATGTTGCAACCTTTGAAGCCTTGGCTTCTTGCTCAACTCCCTTGATCTCCTTTTTAATGCTCCACAAGGATGTGTCCCCTCTTGAAGAATTGTTGTTTTGGAGATGGGCTCATCCTGTAATGCCCCCATTATGAGCAAAATCAATTTGTGAGCATTTAGCTCATTTTCTGAGTTTTCCTGTAAGCTTCCTAGTGAGTTATGGAGAACTTCAAACTTCTTGGAATGCTTGGGTTTGGTTAGCAATGATTTTGGTTCTTGGTAATGAGCTCAGTAGGTAGTATGGATCAGTATGACACTTTTAGAAGTGAATTCTAACTTTTGATGGCTTCTACATGAAATGATAATTGATATTCGATATTCATCATTTACAAAGGAGAGGGAAAACTCCTTATATAAAGAATTACGGGACGATGTTTCTAAAAGGAAACAATCGTTAACTAAAGCAAACTAAAGTAAATAACAGAAAGATACTAAAAGTTAGTTGAAGCAAACTAAGTTAACTAAAAATAAACTTCCGACTAACTAAAAGCTAAGATGACCATTAAATATTACAATAATACTTTAATACCCTCCCTTAATGGTCATCCTACTAACTACACCAAGCTTATCTCGAAATTTTACAAATTTATTCGGATTGAGAGACTTGGTGAGAATGTGTGCAGTTTGATCCCCAGTTGGAACATATTGCAACATCATAGATCCATCTTCAACAAGTTGGCGGATGAAATGACAATGAAGTTCAACATGCTTGGTTCGCTTGTGGAAGATTGGATTCTTGGCAAGCTTTAGCATCCCTTGATTGTCACAAAACAAGGGTGAAGGCCCTGTTTGAGACATTTGCATGTCAACAAGCATCCTTTGAAGCCATACTTTGTCACATGCGGCCTTAACTATTCTCCGATGCTCTGCTTCTGTCGAGGAAAGAGCGATTGCCTACTGCTTCTTGCTTGTGCATGTGATTGTACCCGTACCAAGATTGAAACACACTTAGAAGTGGACTTCCTGTCATCAATTGAACCCACCCAATATGAATCTGTAAAACTAACCAGCCTAGGATTGTTGCATTTGTTGTATAGAATGCCAAAGGTAGGTGTCCCTTTCACATATCTCAACACTTGCTTTGCTACAACCCAATGCTATGCCTTAGGGGTAGTTATGAAACGAGAAATGTAGCTCATAGCAAAACTAAGATCAAGCCTAGTGGCAGTAAGATAGATGAGGCTGCCCACTAGTTTCCTGGATGTAGACTCATTCACCACTGGTAAGTCCGATTTGGCTGAAAGTTTCAGCCCCTTCTCCATGTGAGTGGATGAGATTTTGCAATCTTCCTTCCTGAATTTCTCTAGCAAACTCCTGGCATAATTTGACTGAGAAATGAAGATAGTGCCACCTGTCTGCCAAACTTCTACACTTAGGCAATAGTGTAGGAGACTTGAGTTCGTCATCTCAAATGCCTGACACAAATTTGACTTGATCTGTTCAATCAAATGTAACCTACTACCAGTAATGATGATATCATCCACATAGATGACAAGGAGGATGATATGATTGCCAGTGTTCTTGACATACAAATTTGCATCCAAGGGACTCCTCTGAAACCCTTGTGCAACCAAATACTTGTCAAACTTTAGGTACCATGCCTTGGGTACTTGCTTTAGGCCATAAAGAGCCTTTAGCAATCTGCATAACTTATGCTCTTGTCTTGCAACCTTAAAATCATGAGGTTGTGTCATGTATACCTCTTCCTCTAAATCTCCATTGAGGAAGACACTCTTCATGTCCAATTGGTGGACCTTCCAGCCAAACTATGCTGCCATGGCTAGGACAAGTTGGATGGTGCTCATTTTTGTTGTAGGAGCAAAGGTTTCCTCATAGTCAATACCTTCTCTCTGCGAGAACCCCTTAGCCACCAACTGAGCCTTGTATTTATCTAGTGTTCCATCAACCTTGTATTTTACCTTGAATACCCATTTGCAGCCAATGGGTTTCTTCCTTGGTGGAAGATCTGACAAAACCCATGTGTTGTTCTTCAAAAGACTATGATGCTCAAAATCCATTGCCTTTTCTCATTCAGGTTTACCCTTGGCCTTTGAATACTACTGGGGCTCATAAACACTTTGAATGTTGGCCATAAGAGCAAAGTTTACTATGTTCTTTTTGCTCTTGCCCCTAGACAATCTTCCCTCAACTAGCTCATCATCATGAACATCACCAATGAGCTTTGCCCACCACTTAGGGCGAGGAGGAGATGCATCTTCTTCCAAATCAGGATGAGCATCATCATGACTTGGGCTGCTTGGAACAATACCATCTAGATGCTGATCTAGGTTATCCTGAGGAAAATTTGTTGGTAGAAAATCTTGCCTAGGAGATTCTACAATGTTAGAATCATCAAAGTCCCTCCCTGCTGCTAGAGGATATTGCCTAGGAGGTTCCACAATGTTAGAATCATCAGAATCCCTCCCTATAGGTGGAGCTACTGAAAGCTTAGCTCCCAAATCCTTGGTCTTCAGAGGTTGATTGTTAGAACTCTTGATGGGAGAAGAGAGAAAAAAGGGCCCACCTTCCTCATCAAACACAACATCCCTACTGAATGTCAAATGTTCAGTTGCCATGTCAATCAGTCGATAGGCCTTATGATTGTCACTGTATTCTATTAGCATCAACTTCTGGCTCTTGGATTCCAGCTTGGTCCTCTTGGCATCTGGAATCCAAACATACTTAGTTGAATCAAACACTCTAAGATGAATGATTTTTGGTTTCCTCCTAGACCATGCTTCCTTTGGGGTCATCTTCTTGACAGCATGTGTGGGAGACTAGTTAAGAAGGTACACTGCAGTATACACTACCTCAGCCCAAAACTTCTTGGGAACATTCCTGTTATCCAACATACAGCAAGCCATTTCTGTGATGGTACGATTTCTCCGCTTGAAAACACCATTCTATTGATGCTTAATACCGTGTTTAGCATAGAAGTCAGTGAATTGGTTGGGATAGAACTCACCCCCATTGTCTAACCTAAGAGTTATGATTTGACATCCAAACTCCTTTTCAACTAATGCCTTAAACTTTTGAAATTCATTAAACCCTTGTGACTTTGAGAAAATACACCCACATTTTCTTACTAAAATCATCAACAAACAAGAGGAAATACCTGGCACCAGTGACTAATGCAGTATTCATTGGATCACAAACATCTGCATGATCAATGCATAAGAGGTACAAACTAGCGCATGCTCGAGAGGATCTCCAGTATCAAGCAGCTGATACAAACCATGATCCTCGAGCCCAACTGCCACATTTTTCTTGGACTCCTTATCAACAATTTGACACTTGTGTGAACTGAAAATGATGTCCAACTTCAGACTGTGTTGCATAATCTAACTCACCAAGAGCAGATTAAGCTCCATGCTCGACACATATACATTGAGAAATATTAAATTTCTCCCATCGGATGTGATTTGGATGTTGCCCTTGCTGACAATTGTATACTCTTCGATACCACCAAAGATGACGAAATCGGAGCAAGCCATATACTCTGTGAACTAATCTCTCCTATTTGTAAAATGCCGAGAGGCTCCAAAATTGATGTACCATGCAGATGATTTGACACGATCTGCTGGTCATTTGGCCATCAATGCATAAGAGGTAGATGCCTGGTCAAATTCCATAGATGCCATCCCTCCTATTTTCCAAAAGCACGAAAAACGAGGTAAAGTCTGTGATCAGATGGCACTAAACTCTGAACAATCACCTGGCAAAACTCCCACGATTTAAAAAAAATTGTTTAAAATGATGCTCAAAAAGGCAAGATTTTATTTCAGAAAAAAACCTTCAAAAAAGTCTGAAAAAGCAAGATTTTTTAGAAAAAATATTCAAAAACCTCTAAAAAGCAAGTTTTTAGAAAAAATCTTCAAAACCTTTGAAAAGAAAGATTTTTTTCAAGGAAAATCTTCAAAACTTCTAAAAAGCAAGTTTTTTTTCAGAAAAAATCTTCAAAAAAACTCTGAAAAGCAAGATTTTTTAGAAAAAAATCTTCAAAAAACTTCTGAAAAAGCAAGATTTTTTCAAAAAAAACTTCAAAAAAACTCTTCAAGATTGCCGAGATCAGATCGCAAACTCAACCCAGAAATAATCGCAGAAAACCAATTCAAAAATCAGCGATCTCTTGCAAAAGAAACCCTCAAGTCTGCTTGAAAACCTTCACAAAATCTTTTGCAACAAACCCTTCAAAAATTGGCTTCAAAAACCCTTCAATTTCCAAAAAATCGGTTCACAAAAAATCCTCAATTTTTATCTTAAAAAAAAATTAAAAAAAGACTTCTGAAAATTTCCAAAAAAATCTTCAGGGAATCAGCTACAAATTTTTATTGCTCAAAAAATTCGCTAAAAATGAGCCTATGCTCTGATACCATGAAATGATAATTAATAGTCAATATTCATCATTTACAAAGGAGAGGAAAAGCTCTTTCTATAAAGAATTACAAGATGATGTTTCGAAAAAGAAACAATCGTTAACTAAAGCAAATAACGGAAAGATACTAAAAGCTAACTGAAGCAAACTAAGTTAACTAAAAGTAAACTACCGACTAACTAAAAGCTAAGACGACCATTAAATATTACAATAATACTTTATCCAAAGTTCTTGGAGAGTGCATCTTTTTTAGTAAGTCACCCAGTTGGCATTGTTCTTCATAATTCATCTCGAATATCATCTCAGTATGATCAGATTTTGATTCTGATTCAGTTTCTATGCTTTTTGCAACTTGAAATATTATTATTATTTAAAAAAAAAAGGTCTTTTGTGAGGGAAAAAAAGTGAATTATTATATTTCTAAATTGTTTAATTTCCTCCAAAAAGCTATAAAAGGAGATGTTGAGGCTCATTTTTGGATATGCTGATGAATGATAATGTTATGCTATTAGATTGAACTTACAAGTTTTTCAAAATCTTTAGAGGATGAAAACCCTCTTTGGATTTATCATTTCAAATTTGAGAGATAATCCCTAGCTAGATTGTGTGGTCTTATTTCATAGATCACCATTGTGCAGATTGAAGTTTCAGTTGCTTTTGTTTAGCCATGAAGGTTTTTGAGGTGTTTTAATTTGCATTTTTGGGGAGAGTTGTTTGCAGTTCTGGCAGAGTTTGTTGGAAATTGTGCTTGGGCACCTGAGGAAGACCACCATCTGGTTGTACCATGTCTTCTATACTAAGCCGTACACCTGCTGGTTTCAATCTTTGGTATCAGTTTTTTTGTGTATTCTTCCTTCTTGCTATGTGGGCTGCTCTTTTGATTATATTACTTGCAAGTCATACTGATCATGAGTAGAGCAATAGAGGGGCCATACCATTATGTTGCCAGCCGTACCAATGCTTGGAGGGGGGCATGTGAGTGCTGGGTACAAATTGCCTATAGTTGGGGTCTGATTTCATGATGTTTTGAGGCTCCAAGACTAGCTTGTTACTTTCCACAAGTTAGGTGTTGGGATTTTGTGGTTTTCGTGATGATATGATGTTCTATGAGCATAATGTACCTGCTATACCTACCATCACAGAAGTACAGAATGCTGTTCCAGATTAGTTTAAGCTTGATTTATGGGGATTAGTTTGCCCTGTTATCCTTTGCACCACTTTTGGCATGAGTTGAGGGAGTTTGGAGGTGTATATCTTTACTTTGGCATGAATTTGGTGTGGTTACTATATGAAAAGGAACAAACTTACCTCTAGGAGAGTAGAGAAACTTATCATTATACATGGTGCCTTGTGTATCACATATTGCAATATGCTTGCATACAAGGAGACTCCAACATTATAGTGAGATGTTAACCTCGAGGAACCAATGTAGATTGAGGAGGATCGGGCATAAGAAGGTTAGGTTAGTGTCCATGTGGAGGAGCTTCAACTAGATAGGTCCAAACTTCCAAAGACGAGGAGTTTGCCATGACATTTGGAGAGAATGATTAGACCATTAAGACATTGGCCCATTGTACTTTAATGTAATCATTGCATTGAATATAATCATATATTGATATTTAACATTTTTATTGCATTGTGTTTAGTAGGTTATAGTTTAACTTTACATGAGCGACTTAGATAAATTGCTATTTCTTATACACTTTTTTTATAACTAATTTTTCAAGTACCATATTATATTTACACCATCAACCTCCATCCTTGAAACTTGTCCCTGCATCCCCTTGTTTCAAAATTTTGTATAACATAGTTTTTGTTCCTCATCTTTCTTTTGTTGCTTTAGATCTTGAGTTGATTTGGAAAAAGGATCCAATTCGTCTCATGGCAAGTGAGGGCACTTTTTTGTTGCAAGTCCCAAATCAAGTCTTAATATGGTATTAAAAGTTGGATTTAATTTCATATTTGGATTCCTCTTGAAAAATTGTGCTATCTATTTTTTTTAAAAAGGCACTTTGTTTTGAGTGTGTATGAAATAGTTATGGCTTCTAGAAGATTGGAGAGCAAAAATAGCCAATAGGGGTGGTTTTGCAAGTGCCAATGGCAGTTTTGTAAGTGTTAGTGGTGGTTTCATAACCGCCTCTTTGTTGAAGCAAGTGGTTTTGCTTGAGCTCACAAAAAAGTCTCATGATGTTCTAATTTTGATTCTCTTCAATTCCTTCATTCCTTTTGACTTTGAAGGGTTTTCTTGAAGAGCACACATAGAATACCGAGACAAGGGGGTGTGTTAGTGTTGTAGCGGTGGGAGATATTTTCTCCTAATTATATCTTGCTCAAGGCAGGTCGGCCTTCATCTTTTATAAATAAAATATATTTGTTCTAGGTCGGCCCTAGAGAGGAAGCCGCCCAGCTTTGTATATAAAAAGGATGATGTCCTCTCATTTGATCAAGCAATTCAATCACTCTAATTCGCACCTCTAGCAGTAGTTCGCCCCCTTGCAGTAGCAGATCTGATTTTTACAATAAGTGTCATCATTTGTATTTCGCTTCAAGGAGAAGTGTCTCCATTCATTGTATTAGACTCAGCCTTTTCTAGGGCCCGATTTGTGTGCAGTTTTTTGCACTTTTCTTCTGATTTATAAGAGTATTTTGTTGTTGGGTTTTTCTCCCACGAGTAGGAGGGTTTTTCCTAGGGTAATCACTGTGTTCATTGTCTATGTGTTGCATTTTCTGCTTATTGCATTTCTGATCATAAAACTAACATGGTATCAGAGCAGGTTTAGAAAAGATCTGATCAGATTTGTCTAAGCATTCTTCATTAAATATTATTCCATCGATAGCAGATTTGGAGCATACCTTAGAAGCAGATCTAAGGTGTTTTTAAGAGCAGTCTTGAAGGCGAATTTTTTGAAGACCTAAAGGGCGATTTCTAGCAGATTTAAGAGCAGACCTTGAGGCAAATTTTTGCAGACCTAAAAGATGAATTGTGGTTGACTTAAGTGTAGATCTTCAAGGGCGGGTTGTTGCAGATTTAAAGACTATCTATTGCAGAATTGAAGGACATTTTATGCAAACCTTAAAGGGAAAATACCTATAGACCTATGAGCAAAAATTCTTTAGCAGAATTGTAAAGAGTTTCAGATTTGATTGGAGAAGAGGGTCAAACATTCATTTGCCGCGTGGATGGGAAAGCAATTGGTGAAGTTTATTTGAGCGACAGAGTCAAATGATACTTGTGAACGAATCTGTACAGATTGCTGCTCTAGTTGGTTGTAGCCGGAATACTCTTGATAGCCATCGAGCATTTGGAAGTCTGGGTGATTACTCAACAAGGATTAAATCAATTAAGGGCTAATCAGACACAACTATAGGTCTAGCTCAATGGTGTACCAACAATAAAGAGAAGTATTTTATGATCATGAATTTTATGTAGTTAATAATAATTCATGCAATAACATTGGGAAGAGTGAATCATGTATGCTTCTAGCATTGGTTTGTATATTTCTCTTCGGGGTAGTTTGATGCTATGAACTATTATTAATCTCTCTAAAATGCAGGATGGATCAAGGAGCAAAAGGATGATGAGAGATTACATAAGGAATTCAAAGGGAGGAAGAGCTTGAGGCATCCTATGAGGAAGTCATGTTGGTTGGAGAAATGAACAAGCATGGAGACATAGTTTGCAGCCATGGGACTGAGTTGGTGGCGCATAACTCTCATGATTCTTCATTGGAGACATCTCTCAAGGGCACAAGGTTGGGTCAGCCTTGGATGGAGAATTTGCATCGCAAAGAAGATTGAGAAAGATGAAGACACTAAACAACGGAGAACCTATATAGATGGTCATTGCGATCAGCTACTTCGAAGAGGAGGAAATGACATTCAGAGGGAGTTAAATTCCGAGAATTCAAGCTACGAGTTGAGAGCATGTCCGGGAAAAGGATTAAGGTTCTGAGATCGGTCAATGGAGGGGAGTTCACTTCCAGAGGATTTCTTTGCAATCTCTGAGGCAAGGATCAAGAGGGAGTTCTGTGACTCACTGAGAAGAAGTGAAGGTGTCAGCTAAGTGGGTTGCAGTGTTGTGAGGACAGGTGCTAAAGTCTTTGGAAGACCTCTTCAGCTGCAGAGAACAAAATTGCACAAGACAGTCAATCTGGATTTGACATTGGTAGCTTCGCAAACCTAGTCAGAATAGGGTGATCTGGGATGAGGTCGAGAAGGACAGTCCTGAACTCTCACAAGTCAATAGTGCCAGAGGTGTGCATTGGAAACCGTTCCTCTAAGGCAAGCATTGCAGACAATCTTGGATGAGGAGGTTAGGAGGTTGATGCAAGTACTTAGAGCTTCAGAGGGAGTCACATCATCATGAAGATTTGTTGTAATGTATATTTCTCTGAGATGGAGAAATATGAGGTGAAATCCCTTGTAATGTATATTTCTCTGAGACGGAGAAATATGAGGTGAAAGCCCTTGTAGTGTATATTTCTCTGAGATGGAGAAATATGAGGTGCAAGCCCTTGTTCATCGCTGAGACTGAGATGAGACGTCATGTTGAGAGACTCCATGACGACATCACATTAAGAGACTTTGTGATGGACCCTTGTACATCTCTGAGATTGAGATGTGTTTCTTTCCACACATGGGAGTAGCCATTGTGGACGTCATGTTGAGAGACTCCATGACGACATCACGTTGAGAGACTCTGTGATGAATCCTTGTACATCTTTGAGATTGAGATGTGTTTTCCACAAATAGGTGTAGCCATTGTGGACACCATGTTGAGAGATTCCATGATGAACTCTTGTACATTTTTGAGATTGAGATGTTGGTTTTCTACAAATGGGTGTAGCCATTGTGGGCGTCATGTTGAGAGACTCCATGACGAGGATATCTAGAAAATACCTCCCTAGCTAAGAGGGAGTGTTAGTGTTGTAGCGGCAGGAGATATTTTCTCCTAATTATATCTTGCTCAAGGCAGGTCGGCCTTCATCTTTTATAAATAAAATATATTTATTCTAGGTCGGCCCTAGAGAGGAAGCCGCCTAGCTTTGTATATAAAGAGGATGATGTCCTCTCATTTGATCAAGCAATTCAATCACTCCAATTCGCACCTCTAGCAGTAGTTCGCCTCCTTGCAGCAGCAGATCTGATTTTTACAAGAAGTGTCATCATTTGTATTTCGCTTCAAGGAGAAGTGTCTCCATTCATTGTATTAGACTCAGCCTTGTCTAGGGCCTGATTTGTATGCAGTTTTTTGCACTTTTCTTCTGATTTATAAGAGTATATTGTTGTTGGGTTTTTCTCCCTCGAGTAGGAGGGTTTTTCCTAGGGTAATCACTGTGTTCATTGTCTATGTGTTGCATTTTCTGCTTATTGCATTTCTGATCATAACACCAACAGGGGGGGAGCGGGGGTGCGAAGGGCGCGAGTGGTGAATCAGTATTCTAAACTTTTAACACTTGAAACCTCATGAATCAGAGAGCAAAACAGTAAGAGAAAACATTAAACAAGATGAACATGGATTTCACGTGGAAAACCCTTTTGGGTAAAAAACCATGGCAGAACAGTTGCTTTCATTAACTTCAAAGGGCACCAACCTAGGTTACAAAAGTGAGCACCAACTTCAGCGTGAGCACCTACTCATTGAGATTACTCACAACATTCCAATTCTGATTCTTGACATTGAAAACTGTCTTTCACATCAACTGATACTATCATGCTTGCAAAAACACTGTCCAAACTTATAATTTTTTTATTTGAAAATCACTTCATAATTGATGTTGCTGCCCAGATTTATAAATGACTTATACAAAGATTTAGAGCCCCCAAACAGTAAAAAGGTTCACTCAGAGATAACCAAAACTACAGCAACAGCAAACTAAGAATAACCACAATCGTACTCTTCTTTTCATTCACATTTCAATTCTAAAGAGAAAGCTCTGCTTCAATGGCTCGAAAACACTCAGGTACTAACACCTTATATAGTCCAAACACCGCACACTTGAAATCTGCTGAGACATATGCATCTCCCAAACGTCCAGATATAAAAGAAATTCCAGATGATACTGTAGAACAGAACAGGTTAATTTCAATATGCTGCTTCGAAACAGTCGGAGCCCAGAATTTTGTGACAGCAATGGCATTCGAAAAGTAATAATGACTTCCACCAAAGACCACATGACTGTATTCTGCGCACTATCTCCTGTATACATGCTCAAGGCATACCCAATGCATACACATAAATAATGTGACCATAGTGCCTTTCTTCCAACAGCCTGCACAAAAATGATAGAGGATAGCGATAATTATTTTCTAAAACAAAACGCCTCTGTTCAAATTATAACTGCCTCCTATACTCACATGCATGTCCAGAAATGAGTCACATGAAATAATTAGATTTTTATCCAGCTCGACTCCTACATCAACCTACTTGAGTATTCACATCCCTGTTAAAATATGAATTCAAGTTTGTCTAGAGTAACAAGGTGGCATCTCACTCCAGCTTGAGATTTTCACAGCATTTTTTAAAAATAAATGCCATCATTCAAAAAGAATCTTGACGGCCCAGCATATAGCGCTGGCATATATGAATAACCACTTCTTCACCAAGAGATGACTAGCAAATGCAAACGTTACATGAGAAAGAGTCAACATATGCATAGCCTTAATAGACTTCATTAAATCCTTTAGAAGATTTGTAACAATAGAGTAATCGTAAATAAAAGATAAGACGCATACTTATCCTTTCATAGACAAAGATGTCTCTAGAATCAAAATTGCAAGGCTCTTCAGATTCGGTCACCTTTGATACTATCTGTGTCTTAAAAGCTACATCATAAAAATACACAACTATATTCTCTTTTACAGCCTGTGTGATAGTTAAAGATAGCGATTTCTTTGAATAACCATGACTTCCATGAAATACAAATAAATAAACGTCGCCCCATTCACATGGCCCATGCTAGCAAACAAGGACATACGCCATGACTTCAAGAAAGATGACTCAAAAAACACAATGCAACCAAAAAGAATGATGGTGAGAATTAAATGCCACGAAGGCATACTCAGAGCTTCCACACAATCCACACAACTATACGCCATAAATAGATTGCTAAAATAGGCATCCAAGAAGAGAGCAATAAGCTCGAAGGAGTTACAAAGCCTTCACCCAAATATAATGAAGTCAAAAGCGTTTTCCTAAGGCCGTCGCTCCATACACTCAATCCAAATCATTTGAATAAAGTCGTCGCAAAGAAAACCACGAACCCATAAGCCACCACATTAATTACATATGCGTTGCTGAACTGAAAAGTTGACCCTTTGACAAGTCAATTATTGACATGGCACAAAGAACGAGTTTGCTGGCCCCAGGACATTAAAATCTGTCTTGGCACTTGAAACAGATATGCTGACATAAAAAGGTCTTTAGCACAAAAACATCATTTCAAATACGTTGAAGATTTGATGAATAATCAGCAGCTTTATAGCTAAGAGGTACTCTAGAATTTCATTCCAATTCTCTTTTCAATGTAAACAAGCATAGTAAAACTAAGTACCTTTGACATCAATGACAAAATATCAACATTTCTAAGGCCTTGAAATTGTATAAATATGTTGAATGCACAAGACAATTGAGGGGCGGGGCGGGAAGTGTGGAGGTGAATTAGTTGTACCTTAAAACTTCAAAACCCTCATAAACATTCAGACCACATTCATTCAATTAACCTTTAAACTGTTATAATGTTTTAGCATTAATAACAAATAACATAAAGTGAAACTTGATCAACAACATACACAAGAGAACACTAGATTTACGTGGAAAACCCAAGATGGGAAAAACCACGGTGAGGATTAGCTCATAATATAAAGTAATATCAACACCAAATACAATAGGGCTCACTATTGGAGGGCTCATTGCCCAAAAGAAAGAAAGACTCACCACCAAAGGCTCACTGCCAGAATAGAAAAGAAGATAGAGAAGAGTGTTACAATGAGAAATCCATCTCAAAGCAACAAAGGAATCCACTACAGCATCACCAACACCTTAACAGCCTCTCTGAAGAATTGTAGACATGTTTTGCTCACTACATCCAGCAATCTAACTGTAACAACCTATCTGATCTACGTTTTATAAATAAACAGTTAACTGACTATCAGTTGTTTTGTAACTAACGTTATTAGAAACTAGGGTTTTTCAATTGATTAAAAGATGTATCTAACTTCTAAATTTTAACCGTTGTCAGCTGAAAAAGAACTTCTAACCGTTCACAATAATTCATAACAAAAAAACTGTCAAACTAGGGTTTTCTTTTAGGGCACAAAGTTGCTTATTAAATTCAACTACCATCAAGAATTCAACATTTTAATGAAAGGAAAATAGCTGGCTATTCACATTCTCTAATTCATCAATTAACTTTTTTATAGAAATACAACTGCTTAAAAGTAGATAAACTTTAAAAATGGACAAGCAATAAAGCAGAAAGTTCTTGAGCTACTTATTATTGGGAAAAGGGATTATCATCAGGGGTTTTACCGCCCAACCAAGACCTTTTGGTCTTCTCGTGTTCTTCAACTGAAGAAACCCGACCCTTCTCGAGGGCAATCAACAAGGATCAAGTGTCATCATGTCTCTGAGCCCGGTGTCCATGTACCTATACTATTGGTCGATCCTTCCTTTGTAGGTTCCTCCTATCCAGAAGGATCATTCTGACCAAAGTATATCTGGAACATGGAGCTGACTTTGCCTAACTGGCATCTACCTTGGCCGAGGATTTTCATTGTTTTTGGCCAACTACTGTGCCAACATCTCTGGCACTTCTGTGCCGTCAACATTCACCCTTGCTTGACATGGCTTTTCACATATTAAGTTTCTTATTTCATGTCACATTATAGAAGTGTTGACATTCTCTTGGGATTGTAACCTTAGTGTTTAATGTTAATTAAGTGAATTGAATTCTTATCTTAAGATAGAATTATTTAGTTTCTTTAAGGGAAGAGGAAGATGATCTGTAGGATGATAAATTACCCCTCCAAGCTTTTAACATTTAAGTAGTTAATTAAAGGTCACGTGCCATGAAGATTTTACCCTCAAACCCAAAAGGACAAAATGAATGGGTTGAATTGAGTAAGGCGGGAAGAATGAGATATTCGGGGTTCAAGATGACCCAGTTGATCACAGGTTTAGGAGGTTGTATTCTAGATCCAGAATTACAGATTGGAAAAGAAGACACCAGGCGTGAAGGGATCAGAAGAAGAAATGGAAACCCGTTCTCGGAATAATCTTTCACAGTAAGATGTGAGGGTACAAGAGCCTATTTAGCTACAGGGTATCAAATTAAGAGTCAGGAATTCAAACTTAAGCTTCATCTTATAGTCGGGGCTACCATTCAATTCATCACTTTAGAGATTTAAGATCACATAAGGCTAAAGGATGCAACAATAGAGAAGCTTTCGGCTGAGAATTAAATAGACGACAACTGAAGAATGGAGATAGTGATTGATGAAATAAAGATCACGAATTCAAAAGTGAAAAACATAGCTCATTGATGAAAGAGGACTGATACATGCTTTCCTAATTTCAAATTGAAATTAACAGTTCACAACAAACTCACCTATTCTGCCTCTAATTGGAATGGACATTTATTATTTTTTTTAAAACAAGACAAGATTTATTTAAAGCTCAAGCCATTAAAATCAAACAGATTTTCCTTAGTAATAAGAGGTTAGAAAATTCCAACGTGCTTGATTGACGAGAGAATTGAAGCTTGATGAGAATGCCTGGAATCCCTTCATCGTATTAAGATCAACAATACAGGTGTCTTGCCTCCCTTCGTCCAAAGATTTCCCAAGCAACCCAAGAACTGATACTCGAAAGATGAGAAAAATCTGGCTTCCCGTAAACAAAGAAAACACCTCTGATAGAAATGACTGACTGAGGAACAAGGAGAGAGAGTAACGGAAATTATTTTTAATGGCAAGGCAGTGGATAAAATATCAACCTCAGAATGACCTGATACCCCAAACAACAGATTAACAAATTTCGTTTTCCTTTGCTCAACTGAAAGACGAAGAAAAGGGTTTCGTGCTTCCCTCCCAGAGCAAAATATGAAAAAAAAATGAAGGTTGAATGAATTGTGTGGAAAGGAGAGATCGTCCATAAAAGGGTTGTCCTTCCGCCTTCCGTACTGGAACTCGACTTCTTGTCTTCTAGCCGTTTCCCAAGGAAATGGCGGAAAATTCATCTACAAAACCTGATAGCCATCTCGCTCGAACTCCACTCAATTCACATTAATAAGATGTTTATTAAATTTTATTATTTAACCTCTCTTTTATCTTTATTATTATATTTTTTTTAATATTTGAGCATTTTCAATATTTATAAATGAAATATTCTTTGCAAGTATTTATACCTTAATTTCGACATTAATTACCAATATTTATATTATTTATACGAAGGCCAAGGTTATATCGTTGTATTCATCATACTCTACCCAGAGTCGATGACAATAGACCCTTGTTAACTGCGTCCTCTCCCCGATGATAGTCCCTTTTCCTTCATGCGATATCGATCCTGCAACCACTTGACACAGGAAATTAGAGTTAGACCATTCCTGATGCATTAATTCATATTTTCATATAATATCATCATCATCATTATCATCAAATACCATCACATATTTGAAATAATCATTCACATTCATATTTACAGTTGCAAAAATAAAACAATTATTTAATCCATTATTTCATGTCCACATGAAAAGCAGTTATAGTAACAATATTAACATCCATGGTTCCAATATCATAAACATATTAAGTCTTAGGGGAATGTAACACTAACACACGAAAGCTCATATTGCACTTCCCAAATTTGCACCCTAACACTTTGCAATTTACATCATTCATTTCTCTCTTTGCATCCCTCAACAACTCAACTCATATTTATATTATCTTCAATCTTGAAACCATTCTCCAAAGTCGGCTATGCACATCAACCGTGCAAATTCAAATTAGGTCGGCACCAAAACACTTGCTTGGTTGATAGAAGTGAAGGCGGACCACACCACTCCTTAATTGGGACCTAAATCTATAACATCACGCTACAAAACGCTTCTACATCCACCGCAATTAGTGTAAACACCAAGGTCGGCCATTACCCATGTAAACACCATTAAACTTTTGAGTACACTCTTCCTTTGATCCAACAACAACTCGTGGACAACAAATGTCACCTAAACACAACTTGGAATATTCCATAAATACTTTAAAAACCAACAAACTCCTTCACAACAACTTTAACCTGAGGAATGTACACACCCAGTACACTCAAACAACTTTGCCATTCACTGTAACTTAAGAAGCTGACTTCCGAAGCACCAAACCTAAAACAACCTCAACTGAAGAAAGATACCAACACTATCAACACACCTTTAGATTTGCAAGACCTGAAACCAAACTGCGAAGAAACGCGGAGCAAAAACATTTCTCCCAAACACCTTTGCAATACACTGTTCACACAACTTCTTTTGCACAGCGATCCAGCACATCAAATTTTGGATACAACACCTCTAAACACCTCTGATAGACATATCTGAAATGCATAGGCAGATATTCAACCTAGAAGAAACATAGAGCAACACCAAAACCCTATTTTGCAACCCAAAACAACACTGCAACACATTGTCTCCTCTTTTTATCAAATTTTCTCAAAAGCACTTGGAAACCAAGCACTAGGAACACATTCTCATCATCTTCATCACTTCCTCAACCATAGATAGAGGCTTATCAAAGCAACACTAGAGGTTGACACCAATAGCTTACTAATGACAACATAATGCAACTAATCAAAGCATCATCAATGCAACAACATAGACAATACCAACAACTACACATACTCTTGCAACAATCTTCTTCTCATACATTTGACACCAATGACAACACAAGCTTGTTGACATCAATGACAACACCAATTGCTCATACTTGCAACAAAATATTTATTGTAAGCTTGATTTGAGCATGGATGGAGTGAATTGAGTCTTGTAACTCAAGTATTGGGGCCTCTTTTTGAGAATTTATCCCATGTTCTTTATTGTTGAGGGCAAATAATTCTTTGGGAGAGTATATAACTGGTCTTGGAGATTATCAAAGCGTTGACAGCTTTTGAGAAGGTTTATGGGCTGAAGATCAGTTGAAATCGCCATTTGGAGTACTTAAATGTTGACTCACAATTTCTAGAGTGTTTATTCACAATGGGTTTCTTTAGGGTATTTTGATTCTCTTTTCATGATGTTTATCTCTCTAATTTATGTTTCTTGTTATATCTTGATATTGTTGCAAGTATTTTCAGTCATTTTTTGCTCTTTAATTCTATCTCTAACGAATTCCATAAGTTGGTGACTAGTGCATCAAATATTCATCCTAGTTTATAGATCATGAGTAGGTAAAAGGGTTTGAAGTGTTCTCTATGCTCTTTACTAGATTTCTTGATCTTGTACCTTGCACACAATCTTCTCCTTAATCTTGATTGGTTTTCTATGCATGGTACTTGGTAGTACCCTACAATGTCACCTTCTTTCTCTAGTATCAAAGATTCATTGACTTGGTAGTTCCCTTAGTTTCTAACCAAGGATAGTCAAGAACAATATCCAAATCTTTCATATGTATAGCAAAGAAAATCCAAATCCAAGATCCTCAAATCTTAACAAAATTGAGCTTTTGGACTATTTTGCAGTTAGGGTTTATGGTCTTTTTGAATGCCATTTACAGACTTGCAATCTTTTGATTGGAAACAAAGCACGTGGACCTCTTTCCTTCTCTTCATGATCCAAGGGTAGAGTTGCCTCCATCTTTTCCTTCTGTTCTTGATCAAGGGAAGAGATGCCTCTGTCTTTTCTTTCTTCCTTTACTTCTTCTTCGTCTATGAGTACTACTTTTTTCATCTTTTGCTTCCTCTTCTGCTACCTTTTTTTTTTTAAGATTCAGATTTCTTCTCCTATCTAGCTAACACGTCTTATTCATCTTAATCCCAATTGAATTTGTTTGTTCCCTCGATCCCATCAATCCCATGGTTCACCCTTGAGGAAAAAGCCTAGAGAAAAAATCTGAAAAGAATTGAAACAAGAATATATGTACTAAACGATACCAATATTCTCAACAATCACTATCTACTTTCTCTTTGAATAAGGAAAGTATATCACCAATATATACAATATAAGGGTTACAGTAATAAGAAAAGTTGCATTCAATGGACATCCCTTCCTATTTCAAATCAAATGTAACAAGCTTCTTAGAAAATAAATATGACATTTTCTTTTGCAATGAAAAAATTGACTTTTGATTTGCTTACATTAATTGGAAGAGAAAGATTTTCCCTTATTTTGTTTGAGTTGTGATTGTTAAAAATCATGTAGATAGTACAGGATTTCTTTAATAAAAAAGAGGAACACCTAATATCATAAAAATAAACATAGGCTTATAGCCTTTATTACAACATAACTACTAACACCTATAGACCTTGGGATAAATTACTAAACTTTGTAAATTTGTTCTTCTCAAGAGCTTTGTTGAAGATATCTGTAGTCTGGTCATCTGCAGAGCTATAGGCTGGTCTTATTACATCTTTGGCAACCAAGGTCCTGATGTAATGATACTTAGCGTCTACATGTTTTTTCTTGGCCCTATATAGTGGATTAATTGACATGTACATGTTAGTTTGATTATGTGAATCCTTTTTGTTCGACTTTACTATCTTCATGCTCTCAATAGAGAAAAGCTATCCCTGTGGAATTCTAGGTAGAGATATATTTGGCTTCCATGGAAGAAACTACATTGTATTATGGCTCTTGGAGCACCAGGAATCTGCAGCTGATATGAGATGTATTGTATATCTTGCTGTCAAGATCCTGTCATCAACATCTCCAGCAAAATCAGCATCTAAATATCCAACAAATTTGAAATCCTTATTTGCCCAATATTCAAGACCATACTCTAGGGCCTTACAAGCATTGAATATTATCTTAGCTGCAACCAAATAAATTTCTTTATGTTTGTGCAAGTACCAAGAAAATGTGCTCACTGCAAAAGATATGGCATGGCGTTGATAGGTGGATCAAGCTTATTAAAAAGCTGGCCATGCTTAGTTTCATCAGGGAAGTAAGGGACAATGGGCTGAGTGCCCATTTGTTGATTTATTGTTCCCTCCACATAGTTTCTAGCAACAAGCTGCTGGTGGCATGCAATTGGCTCCACAAACATGGTAGCAACCATGGATTCAAAATTCACCAAGAGTTTTTTCACATCCAAGAAACTTGCCTATTTACTTGCAGGCAAGTTTTACAAAGCAATTTGTGGCGAGTACTTGCAAGTCTACAGGAGAAACTTGTTCATGCCAATTTTTTATTGAGTTTTGAATTTAGGTATTATTTAAAAGTTGCCTAGTTTTACCGAGTCGCCAATTCTGAGTCAAATTTGTGTTTGCTGAGTTTTTGCCAAGTCCAAGGTTTCGAATTATGGTATCAACATTATAGAAGATGTGCTCCACAAGGATCTTGCAAAGAGGAGGGATGTAGAACTTATCGAAGAGAATGGGTGCAACAACCACCCAATTAATCACTAATAAAGTATGTAAATTAGTGAATAACCACTCACTTTATCACTCCTTAAGTATGAAAATCAATGAAATATATTAAGCTAATGTAGATCCAATCTAAAGGAGTCAAACAGTTGACCTTTTATTTCCTAACATATAAAATGATTTCACAACCATTACCATTATCAAAAGTCCATTTGCAATATCTGGGCATAAATATAAACTCGAATCATAATAAGTTACAGCTGCTAGTACACACATTTGGAAATCAGGTTTATAACATATGCAACCAATTTACTTATAACAGCCATGCTCTTTCAAAACAATTTCAAGATATCGTATTGAAAATAAAAAAATATAAGTATTCGAGTGAGAATCATTTACTCATCTAAATAAATAAGACACAAAATAAACAATATATCATCATTTGCATTATAGAACCTATACCATTTGCTTCTATAACTTGAAGTGGAAGAAAGGGAGAGAGAGCATCATCAAGTTGATATCCACCCTACCACGAAGCATTAGCTTCCCCATGCTACTCCACTAGAGAAGCCCCACCCATCACAAAGGATCTAGCAGTATGCAGCTAACATAAATGATGGAATCCAATTCACTATGTGAGTCATTGTTAATTAGCATACCTATATGCTCATGCATCACATATCCAATGCACTTGTATATTGTTAAACATATCATGGAGGATGACATAAATCCACCAAGGTAACACACTTATACATGGAAATCAATGAAATTCAATGTATACAACTAGAATGTCCCAATCATCTCACAATGATGCCTTGACATTCTATAAGGTGGGTAAAACAGTAACCAAAAGACAAAGTCTATATTGGCATTAGTCAATAATGTAATTCCAAAGTAATGCTATTTATTAAATAGTATGCCAAGATGGCTACTCAATATACCACATGTTCCCTCGATATACTTATTACTAAGCAATTTAGGAATCAATTGTTAAGTTTGCATACTTAGGCCATATAAACCAATTCACAACCTTTAAATCTGCAGTTTGCAGCAACAGGGCAGCGTTTGAATGGCCATATCTTTCACATCCTTTGGCCGAAATCAAAAGTTAAATATGTTTTGGAAAGGTTATAGAACAAAGAACAAAACCCATAAATGTATTTTCAAGAATCACAACCACTTAAGAGCAGTTTTATCTGCAATACAGCTCACTAATTACCCAGAACAGCAGTTTGTGTTAAGTTTAGTGATCAGATTAATGCACAGAAATTAATTCAAAATCAGACACAAATAACACAGCAGATACCCTGGGAAAACACTCCTCTTGAGGGAGAAAAACCCAACAACAATATATCACTTATATATTGAATTTCAACAACAATGATCTCCTTACAAGAGGTCAATTTGCAGACCAGAATATAAGCACCAGATATGATGCAACACAGAAATACAAAGAGACAATTTGCTGATAGAGAAACTCAGCCTTCAACTATGATTTGCACTTGTAAATAAACTTGCACTTGATGATCTCGACTTGTGACGAATATACTTGAATGGAATGAATGATCAACAAAGAGAGAAACATCGAAATATATACAATATGGAAAGGTCGTCACTTTTCAAATCAAGTCGGCCATCATAGAGGAAGGCGCCCCTTCATTAAGTCGTATCCAATGAGCAAGAAGTCGGCCACATAAGGAATCGCGCCATTTCAAGGTCGGCTTGATAACAAATGTATTTCTTTATTGATCGTGCCTCTTAATTAATCAACATGTCAGCCTTAACAAACAATTGCAACTCAACAATAAATCGTGCCTCTTGAGTGAATCGATGTCTCAATAAATTAAATAGGTCTAAGCTATGATTTAATTTATTAACATGAAGCAAAAGAGATTGTTTGGAAGAATATGACCGCTGCTGTCATTAACGTTAACACTCCCTCTTAGCTAGGGAGAATACTTCTAGCTGCACAAGACATACCACCTCAATGTGATGTCTACCACAATGGCTACAACCAAATGTGGGAAGGAAGAATACACCTCATTGTGATATTAGATATCACCTCAACATGATATCAACAATAATGGCTACAACCATGTATGGTATGTACAAGTGTTCATCACTTGCGTGATGTCGTCACCTCAACATGACTTTTCACCATGGGTCTCCCAGAGGGTGAAACACAAGTACAAAAAATCATCACGGATTCTCTCACGTGATGCTATCATGGAGTCACACACATGACATCCACCATGACTCACTTAGAGGGTGGAAACAAGGGCTTTCACCTCAAATCTCAAAGAGAAATGCATTAACAAGGGATTTCACCTCGAACTTCTCTCATAGAGAACTCATTAAACAAGGGATTTCACCTCGAACTTCTCTCACAGAGAAGAACTCATTAAACAAGGCTCACTGATGCTGAGATTCTTTCTTAGTTAAGGCTGGATTCTCCACCATACCAAGCTTATCTCGAAAGTACACAAACTTGATTCTGGAGAGAGGCTTGGTGAGAATGTCTGCCGTCTGCTCATCAGGGTTGATATACCTTAACTGTATAGCCTTCCACAGTACCATATCTCTAATATAGTGATACTTGATCTCAACATGCTTGGTTCTGTCATGAAATACAAGATTGACAGAAAGCTTCACGCAACTCTGGTTATCACAATGAATGATAGTAGGCTCCATTGATTGTCCAAACAATCCTGCAAGGAGCTTATGAAGCCATATTGCTTCCCGAGCTGCCATACAAGCTGCAATATACTTTGCCCCTGCTGTACTCAATGCCACATATGACTGCTTCCTGTTGCACCAGGATATCATAGTAGAACCCAAATTGAAGCAACAACCAGAGGTACTCTTCCGATTTGTGACACATCCTGCCCAATCAGAATCAGTATAACCATGCAACTCCAAGTCAGCATCTGAAGAATATCTCAACCCATATCCAACTGTGCCACGCAAGTATCTCAGGATATGTTTAGCTGCAACAAGATGTATCTGCCTCGGTTCACACATGAACTAACTAAGTGCACTCACAGCATAACAGATATCTGGTCTAGTGTTAACTAGATACATCAAGGACCCAATTAGCTGTCTGTACATTGTAGGATCCACCAAGTCTGAACTAGCTGCAGCCTCCTTCAATTTATGTAGGTTGGTCTCCATAGGTGTAGACATGGATTTGCAATCCATCATACCAAACCTCTTAAGTACATCAATGGTGTACTTCCCTTGACTTAGGATCATTTCATTTGGTTTCTGCTAGACTTCTAAGCCAAGGAAGTAGTGCATAAGTCCAAGGTCTTTCATCTCAAACTCAGAGGCCAACTCTTTCTTACATTTGATGATCAAGTGTTCTTCTCCAGTAAGTATCAAATCATCAACATATAAAACCAAAATCAATGCTTCACCATCAATTACCTTAAAGTATAGATTAGAGTCAACATCATTCTTCAAGAAGCCCAAGTTTGATAGGTAATGATCAATTCTTTCGTACCATGCACGAGGAGCCTGCTTAAAACCATACAAGGCCTTCTTCAACTTGCAAACATGAGACTCCTTCCCATGTACCTCGAACCCATCAACTTGCTCGATATAAACTTCTTCCTCGATCACACCATTTAGAAAAGCTGTCTTCACATCCATTTGATGAATCTTCCATCCTCTAGATGCAGCAATGGCAATGATGGTCCTGACAGAAGTGTAGCGAGCAACAGGAGCAAATGTTTCTTCATAATCAACTCCCTCTTTCTGTGAAAACCCATGAGCCACGAATCTTGCCTTGTACTTCTCTATGCTCCCATCAGCTGCATGCTTGATCTTGAAGAGCCATTTTGAAGATACCACAGATTTTCCTTCAGGTCTAGGAACAATGTCCCAAACATCATTCTTGAGAATTGATTGGTACTCCTCTGACATAGCATCTTTCGAAACCTGTTGACTAGAAGCTTCTTCCACACTAGAAGGCTTAGACTCAATAATTTGACTCATCAAGGCAACATAACTGGAGAACTTATGTGGCCTTTTACTTTCTCTGAATGTACCTCTAGGAGCTGCGAACCTTTCAGCCTCTTGCATAGTTTGTCTAGCCCAAAGGGGTCTCTTTCTTCTAATCACAATATCGGTAGGCTCATCAGTAGGTTTCAAGGGCTCAATTGGATCAACATCTTCCTTTGGTTCGGAAGTCTCCCTCTAAATATCAGGAGTATGGTCAACTTCCATATCCTGAGGAGGCTCATCATAGTCAATCTCTACATGAGTTCCCTTGGATCTTCTAAATGCAACATCTTCCTCGAATGTGACATCTCTACTGATTTCAATCAACTTCTGACCTGGAACATACATCCTGTTAGCTTTTGATGTCTCACTGTAGCCCATGAATATTCCCTTCTTGCCAGAAGGCTCCAATTTAGTTCTCTTCTCTTTTGGAACATGAACATAGACAGGACATCCAAAGATCCTCAAATGACTAACCTCAGGCTTCTTACCTGTAAAGGCTTCTTCCAGAGTCATATTCTCCAGGATCTTGTGAGGACTTCTATTTTGTACATATACTGCAGTCCTAGAAGCTTCTGCCCATAAGAACGTTTGCAGATCCTAGTCATGAATCATGGCTTTTGCTGCTTCCACGATTGTCCTGTTCTTTCTCTCTGCAACACCATTCTGTTGAGGATTATAGGGAACACAAAACTCCCTCTTAATCCCAACATCAACACAAAAATTTCGAAAGCTACCAAAGGTGTATTCTCCTGCATTGTCAGATCTGAGGATCTTAATTTTCTTACCGGAAAGGTTCTCTACAAGAGCTTTGAACTCCTTGAACCTTTCTAACACTTCCTCAGACTCTTTAGTTTTCAAAAAATAAATCCAAGTCTTTCTAGAGTGATCAACAATAAAAAGAACATAATACAAGAAGCCACTCGAAGAAGGAACAGACATAGGTCCACATAAATTAGAATGAATAAGGTCTAAAATACACTTAGATCTACTTTCTCTACTATGGAAAGGAGCTTTTGAATTCTTACCCATAACACATCCTTTGCAAGTTCCTTCATGCTCTTGATTGAACTTAGGAAGTTCCATGACCATCTTCTCCATGATACGTAAGGCTCGGAAGTGGAGGTGAGCCAATCTTTGATGCCATAGATCACACAAGCTTGAAGAATCATGAACTAATGCTTGTAGAGGATGCGTACATAGCCTATAGAGGCTTTCATGTCTAACACCAATTATTTGAGCATCCTTGAAACTGGAATTCTCCATCCACACAAGAGCTTTGCCTTTGGAGAAGGCAACTTGATATCCTTTATCTTCTAGAGCTGAAATAGAAATAAGATTGCTCTTGATTCCTGGAACATATAGAACATCTCTCAACTGAAGTGTAATGCCGAAATCCAAATGAAGAGTAGAGGTCCCAAGCCCTTTCATGGAATAGCCAACATCATCTCCAATAATAACTTGTTCGGAATAATCTTTCTCCACCAAGCTTGATAAGTGCTCCTTAAATCCAGTCATGTGTCAAGAAGCACCACTGTCGATCAACCAAGTGTTGGTATATGTAGGTACATTGCTTGATAATGCTGAATAGAACAAGTATTCACATGAATCCTTCTGTGCAGAAGCATCATCAACATCTGCAACGGTGGCTTGTTGCTTAGGTCTAGTTGGACAATGCTTGGCAAAGTGGACAAACTTATCACACCTAAAGCATTGAATCTTGGACATGTCTCTCTTCTTCTTGGAGGCAGGTGCATCATCATTTCCCTTATCTCTATTCTTCTTGAAGAACCCTTTCCTTCCATCTTTTCCTTTCTTCTTCGAGGCATGGGAGGCGAGAACATGAATGTCTTCATTCTTTGAACTTTGACCAATGCCTCTAGCCACCAACCTTGATTCTTCTTGAATGCAATCTGACCTTAGACGATCAAACTTAGGCAATTTTGATCTTGCACTGATTCCCTAAATGTAGGATTCCCAAGACAAAGGGAGACCATTGAGAGCAAGCATAGTCAAGTCTTTGTCATCAACTATATGCCCAATTGTCGAGAGCTGATCTCTCAAATCTGAAATCCTCATGAAGTATGCAATCATTGATTCTCCTTTCGCCATCTTCACATGGTGTAGTTGTTGCTTCAGTGCAAGTGCTTGGCTGGTATTGTTGATTTCGTACATTTCTTCCAATGTTTTAAACATGTCTCTTGCCGTCTTCAAGTTAGAGACAATAGGAACAATATGATCCTTAACAGAATCAACCAATATTTTCATTGCCTTGATATCTTTCTTTACCCACTGCAACTTCTCTTCTTCCTCCTTAGGTTTAGGAACACTGGACTCCACAAACTCACCCAAGTCATTTTCACGCAATGTAAGCATGATCCTGAATCTCCAAGATGTGAAGTTGGATGCTCCCTCGAGTCTATCCTCAATCTTCAAACCATTCACCATCTTGACTAAGGTAGAGATAGGCAAAGAAATATGAATAAGAGAATAGAGTATTGCTTGTAAGTACAAATCTGATCACGATCTCCTCAAACCTGCTTTGATACCATGTTAAGTTTAGTGATCAGATTAATTCATAGAAATTAATTCAAAATCAGACACAAATAACACAGCAGATACCCTTGGAAAACCCTCCTCTTGAGGGAGAAAAACCCAGCAACATTATATGACTTATATATTGAATTTCAACAACAATGATCTCCTTACAAGAGGACAATTTGCAGACCAAAATATAAGCACCAGATATGATGCAACACAGAAATGCAAAGAGACAATTTGCTGATAGAGAAACTCAGCCTTCAATTATGATCTACACTTGTAAATAAACTTGCACTTGATGATCTCGACTTGTGACGAATATACTTGAATGGAATGAATGATCAACAAAGAGAAACATCGAATATATATACAATATGGAAAAGTCGTCACTCTTCAAATCAAGTCGGCCATCATAGAGGAAGGCGCCCCTTCATTAAGTCGTATCCAATGAGCAAGAAGTCGACCACATGAGGAATCGCACCATTTCAAGGTCGGCTTGATAACAAATGTATTTCTTTATTGAACGTGCCTCTTAATTAATCAACATGTCGGCCTTCACAAACAATTGCAACTCAACAATAAATCGTGCCTCTTGAGTGAATCGATGTCTCAATAAATTAAATAGCTCTAAGCTATGATTTAATTTATTAACATGAAGCAAAGGAGATTGCTGGAAGAATATGACCGACTCTGTCATTAACATCAACAGTTTGACCACATGATAGTCTTATAATTTTTGTTATTTAAATTGTTTGTTAAACAACCAACTAATTGGATAACAAAATAGCGGACTTCCATTCATGAAAGCCTTGGATGATAATCTATAAGAAGTAAGAATTCACATAGAAGAATGATTTACCATGCAAGACATCAATGCCTTAAAGTTACAAACTATTCAGTAACTTCTCAAAATATCCCTTTTAAATCATGCTTGTAGGCTTATAAAGATATGAAAGTAGGTTTAAGCCCAAATTTTGCACATAATAAGGAAGGTTTTGACAAATGTTATTTATTGAGTTTTCCATTAGCAAGTCTTGATGCTTATGATATGATACAGTTGGAAAGCAAAGAAATGTGGAAACAAATCACTAAAATCTAAGATAACAGCACCAATATAAATGTCAGCAAAGTTATAATTGAGCTGTTATTGGGTAAGCGTTGCAGTCACATACATTGCAAGCCCCAGGATTGAGATAGTAACATGATGGAAATCCAACGTTGTAATACAGTTCCAGTTATTTGATGAGAATCCTCCAAATATCTACTACCTATATTTGGGCTGTAATACAGTTACAGTTGCATAGAATGCAGGCCAAGATTGAGATCATAACAATACAGAAACCCAGAAGCAATTCCAATACAGTTCTAGTTATTTGATAATGTATATTATTTATATTTAAGTTATATATATAAACATACATGGATTGCAGTCACATTGAATGCAACCCCATCAATTACCTTTTCAAACATACAATCTTCTGTCGTATACCCTTGTATCAAGCATACACCAAGTCCATCAACCCATCTACACTCTTCATGTAGGTTGTATACCATACAAGTTTCTAAAGAATGTTCTTCACTACATTTGAAGGAATACCAAATAGTATAGGCTGTGATGATTCCCTATATACTAAAATGTGTGTTCTTTTGTGCTAGAATCACCAATTGCTTGATAAATTGCCAATTGCATAATTACAACCAGATCATCATTGACAAATTTAGAATAATATAGTTAAATATTCAGAATTCGATTGCAGAATTAGAAATAAAGTAGAATCATCTAACCTTGATTTCTTGTATATGCAAAATATTCTAAACAATCATTTACAAGTATAAGCAGGATACCATGATTTTCCAGCGCAAGGTGTTAACCTGCACTTGACCCCATTGTCCACACTTTCATTGTAGCCCAAGGAGCCCCCGTTGTTCATAATACTAGCATTCAAATACAAACTTCAAACTGACATCTAGGGTTGCAGGTGGCGACTTAAGACTCTGCAGTTTTATCTCCCCTTACGGGCAGTGAATCCTGAAAAAAATGGAATAATGTATGAGGTTGCTGTAATGAATCACTAGTTACACCAGCACCCTTATCTTCTCTTTTAAAACCTATTTGACCTTCTTTATCTGTTGCAAAGCTTAGTCCTTTTTCTTGGCCACCACTGCTCAACAATTAGGGAGGTTGCTGCAAGAGCTAACATATCCAGGACCCCCTTTCCTTCCTTGCTCCTTCCTTTTTCCTCCCTTTCACCCATTGCTACGTGGGAGGAAGCTTATATGGATTTTAACATCTGTTATTTAAAATTTCTTTTCCTTACAAGTGGCAGCCAGTTATCACTTAAGCTTATAAACCAACAAAATTCCTTATGAGATTTGTAGTTTTTCTCTTTATTAAGGCTAACTTTGTTTCTCTTTTTAAGATTAAAGTAAGGTATTATCATGTCTTTATTGATATTTGTTGTTTAAAAATTATTTTATTATTAATATCTCTCTTTTTTTTTCACTGGAATAAGAGTATTAAAAATACTTTTACTAGAATATAACATTATTTAATAATATTCTAAATTATTATTATATTATAATATTATTAATCTTAAGATATAATGATATTTAATAGTATTGATATCATAGCTCCGAGACTTGCGGCGAGTCCCCCGGACGCGGCGAGTCCCGCGCCGAGTGGCCCTGGCCGCGGGCGCGGACGCGGGCGCCGTGTCCGCCTCGCCAGACGCGCCAGTGGCGTGGCAGCGCAAAAAGGCCAAAAACATATTAAAAGTTTAACTTTTTTTTTATTTGTTTTTTGATTTATATCTTCTATTTCGCCCTAAAAGGGCCCTCATTTCATTCATTTGGCAAAATAGGAGGAGAAGAGAGAGTTGTGAAGAAAAATAGGAGGAGAAGACAGGGCAACCAGCAAGTTGTTGAAGACAAATCCAGGGGCATATATCATTTGGGGAGCTTCATACCAGCAAGGAGGTGCATTGAGAGCTCATTACCAGTGATTGGGAGGAGTTTGTATTGCATTCCAAGCTAAATCTAAGAGGTAAGTTCGATTTTAATTGATTTTTTTGTGTTTTTTTAACAAATAATTCATTGTAATTTGTAAAATCACTATTCTTTTGAGTTTGCATATTTTTTTTACAAACCCTACTTGCAACTTAAATAATTTTAGAAACCCTACTTTGTGCAGCCACATTCATTTGCAAATCATACCATATTATTATTTTCACAATGTCTCATACCCCAGTCAGAAAAGACCCTGCTTGGAAACATGCTGAAATCTTTCCCGGAATGAAAAAAGGAGACGCCAAATGTTTCTACTGCAAAACAATATATCATGGAGGCATAAATTGATTAAAATATCATCTTGCACGCATACCCGCCCATGATGCAATGGGTTGCCCTGTAGCACCTCCTGAGGTTGTTCGTGAAGTGCAGGTGCAATTAGAAACTTTTGAAATGCAAAAAGAAATGAAAAAGAAACAGAAGCAGGAGTTGTTGAGTGTTGGAGTTGGACAGGGACTTGGTGCTGTTGGAGATGCTTCTTCCATGCCTCCATACCATCCTAGTGCTAGTGCTTGTGGTAGTGCTTCTGTTTCTGCATCAGCAATGCCTATGCGTACTCCTAGTGCTGGTGGCGCTGCTATTGCTAGTGGTAGTGGCAGTGTTAGCATTGGCCCTAGAGTTCGTAAATCTAGGGTGGACTCATATTTTGTACCACGCACTACCCCTGGTTCCCAACCGTCGCTTGAGAGCATGGGTTGGAACAAGGACGCACATGATGCAGCCAAAAAGGCAATTGCAGACTTTTGGTACTATTGCACCATTCCCTTCCATGTAGCCAGGTAATTCTTTTTCGTTTAATTGTTTTAAAATTTATATTTAAATTTTAGAATCTAGATGTATCTCATTATCTCATTATCGAATTCAAATTTTACAATACTTATGTAACTTATCAATTTATTTATGACATGTTATAGGTCACCTTTCTGGCAAAACATGGTTGATGCGATAACCATATGTGGGGCGGGGTTCAAAGCCCCTAGTGAAGATGAATTAAAGGGCCCACTTTTGACTCAAAAGGTGGCAGATGTGAAAGCACAATTAGAGGAGCAGCGCAAGCAGTGGAGCATGATTGGTTGCACCATCATGACTGATGGTTGGACTGATAGGAGAAATAGGACGTTGCTTAATTTCCTAGTTTCCTCCGGAGGTAATTGTACTTCCTTCAATGCATTGGAATTTGAATTTTATTTAGTGAATCACATAATTTAATATGGCTGATTTATGTTTTTTAATTTATTGAATAATTGGTTTTGCTTATTTTTTCAGGTGACACCGTCTTCATTAAGTCCATTGATGCTTCTGCCCAAATCAAAAATGCCACATACCTGTGTGAGGCTATAGAGGAGGTGATAGCTGATGTGGGGGAAGAAAATGTAGTGCAAGTGGTGACAGACAATGCAGCAAATTATGTTGCTGCTGGTAGATTATTGATGGAGAGGCACCCTACTATATTTTGGACTCCATGTGCCGCCCATTGCATTGACCTCATGTTGGAGGATCTTGGGAAGCTCCCATGGATCAAAACATGTGTGGAAGCAGCAAAAAACATTTGCAAATTTGTATACAACCACACATGGGTGCTTAACCTTATGAGGCAATACACGGGGTTGAGGGAGTTGTCTCGTCCTGGCATCACCAGGTTTGCAACAAATTTTATCACGATGCAATCCTTGATTCGGTCAAGGGCAGCTTTGAGGCGCATGTTTACTAGTGAGGAGTGGTCTTCCTCATCCTTTTCTACAAGCACTGCAGGGATTGCTGTGGCTGATTGCATTTTTGATGAGCAAGGGTTTTGGACACCAATGGACGAGATTGTGAAGGTAAAATTTAATTATTTATTATGTTCTAATTTTTAATCATATCTTACTTTTATTTGTTTATTTTCATTCACACTTATTTGTGAAACATGTTTGCACTTTGCAGTTTATTGAGCCCTTGCTAGTTCTCCTACGAGTTGCAGATGGGGAGAAGCCCGCAATGGGCTACATATATGAGGGCATGGATAGGGCCAAAAAGGCCATTAGATCAGTCTATGGTGGAGTTGAGGAGAAGTATCGTCCCATTTGGGATATCATTGATAGGAGATGGCAAAACCAACTTCATAGGCCCATCCATGCAGCCGCATGTTTCCTGAATCCGGCCTTCCAATTCCGCCGTGATCTCCGTGCAGATAGAGAAATCCTTAGTGGGCTCTACACGACATTGGAGCGGATGTTGCCTGCTGTTACTACACAGGTGGTGTAGGAGATAGATGCTTTCACTAAGGCACATGGAGCCTTCTTTGCACGTCAAATGTGCAAAGATAATAGGACAACATTACTACCAGGTAAAAATATATTTAAGGGCATAATTTTCATCTCTTTATATTATAATTTATTATTAAATGTTGAACTTGAACTTGAAACTTGAAATGAGATTGATTTTGTTTCTTTTTCTCATCTCAGATAGCTGGTGGAATATGTTTGGTTCTGATACACCGAACCTGCAAAATATTGCCATTCGTATATTGAGCCAGCCATGCAGTTCATCTGGTTGTGAGCGCAATTGGAGTATGTTTGAGCACATACACTCCAAGAAGCGCAATAGATTGACAGTGGAGAGGATGAACGACTTGGTATATGTTCATTACAATCTTCGGCTCAGATACAGGAAGCTTTTTGACCATGACAAAACCCCGATCAATCTAGAGGAGGTTGATCCACAGTCTGAGTGGACCACTGAGGCTACAGATGCAGTCTTTAGTGACGAGGACCTTGATTGGGTGGACCAGGCAGAGAGAGAGGCCGAGGTTGTAGCCATGGCTGAGGAGGAGGCTAGAGCACGAGGAGGCATAGATGTTGTTGGTGAGCGTGGCATGGAGAGTCAGACACAGGCAGAGACTATGGCTGCACCTGCAACATCATCCAGGCCCTTTAGACGCCTTCGTAGGAAGGATGCTGGCTCCACTATGCCATAGGGCATAGAGTCATAGAACATTTTGATTTGATGTCATATTTCATATTTCATATTTGTATGGAACATTTGATGTCATGGTTTTCATATTCCATGAGTTTTGTATCCATTTGACTAATTTTATATATCTAAGTATGTTATTTCCTTTAGCAACGCAACTACAATTTGTGTACTTTATACTTATGTAATTGTTGTATACTTGTGCATGTGATCAAATTTGCTTTTATTTGTGTTGTATTCAATAAAGGGTGCTTGAAACAAGTTTTAAATCCTTAAAAATCTCTAAATTTCTAGGGTTTTTCAACTTTTTTTCATTTTGCCACGTCTGCGCCGCGTCCGTGTCCGAAGTCGCCGAGTCCCGCGCCAAGTCGCCCTCGCCGAGTCTGAGCCGCGTCCGCATCTCGTTACTATGATTGATATACACATATGTCTATATGTGCATATACAAACACTTATATCTATATGCATGTACGCATAAAATGCAAATTCATTCTGAAAATGAAAGGTTTGGATTCATTTCATAGAGCTTGGGATGTATTTTATAAAACTTATAGTGCATGTATATAGTTCCATGCAGCAAATATATAGCATAATGTTTGAGCCTCTTTAAGCAATATACATACATAAATGTATGTTTTTATATATGATTTTAATGGTGAAATTTGTATTCCTGTGTCAACTCCTATTTGGTTTAGGGCCTATTTTGATAGAATGCCAAAACACAATTACATATCAACCAACAATGTAATCTTGTGCTAAGTTTGGCTCATGACTTGATGTTAACAGAGGCCCTTTAGATTACTTATTTTAGAATTCATTCTTATGCAACCATATAATGGTAAATACCACATATATACACTAATCTTATTCAACTTAGCTATATGAATCTAAGTGCATGTGTGTGATTCCATCATGACAAGTTACCACCTTCGACTAAACCCTTCTCGATGATACTCTCTCTCCAATATGAAATGTCAACAGTTCATGATGCACTTATGAAATATAACGCATCATCATGATAATCATTCTTAATTACCCTTCAAGTAATAATTAGGGTAACCAAATCATCTTTCCTAATTGCTTGTTTTTAAACAATTAAAATAGTAATTAAATGATTAAGCTAACCTAATTAAACAGGATGTGACAATGGGTAGCATCACTACCTGCACAAACACCAAAAATGCACCCCCTCAAGCCCAACCCGTTGATAGCTCTCTCCATCATCTTCATTGTCTGCAGCTGGAATCCTCAAATTTGGATTGGATTCACTCGTGTGGGAAGGAGACTCCTTAACACACTCTGAAAACTAGTCCATGCAATCTGGGCTTTTTATGTTTACTGCGGTTTTGGTTATATGCTTTTTATTTTGTTTCTTAGTTGTTTATGTTAAAGTAGCTAGTTTTATTGTAGTTTCAAACAACTGTTTTCTCCTTATTCTAAGATCTGAGGATACTCTTCTCCCATTGGCTATATTGACTTTTGTTAGTTTTAGACCAGAAATGTAAATAAGCAGAAATACAACACACTAAACAAAGAACACAGCAAATTACCCTGGGAAAACCCTCCTTCTCGAGGGAGAAAAAACCCAACAAAATATCTCTTATATATTGAAAGAATAAGAGCAGAAATCTGCTTACAATTCAGGCCCTACACAAGGCCGAATTTAATACAATGAATAATAACACCTCTCCTTGATGCAAAGATACAAATAAATATGTTTCCCCTTGAAATCTGATCTGTTGCTACAAAATGGCGATCTGCTGCTTGAAGTGCAAACTTCTTCTTAGAAAATGCGAATTGAAATGAGAATGAATTGATTTTGAAATGAGAGATCTTCACCTTGCTTATATACAAGTCTAGGCGAGCTCCTCTCTAGGTCAGCCCTAGAAAATATAATATTATTTAAAACCAAAAGGCCGACCTGTGCCTTGGAGATTTATCATTTAATTTTATTTTGGAGAAAATATCTCCCGCCGCTATAAACATTAACACTCCCTCTTAGCTAGGGAGATATTTTCCAAATATCCTCGTCATGGAGTCTCTCGACACGACGCTCACAATGGCTACACCCATTTGTGGAAAACCACATCTTAGTCTTAGAGATGTACAAGAATTCATCACGGAGTCTCTCAATGTGATGTCGTTATGGAGTCTCTCAACATGACGTCGACCATGGCTACTCCCATGTGTGGAAAGAAACATATGTACAAGTGTTGATCATGGAATCTCTCAACGTGATGTCATCATGGAGTCTCTCAACATGACGTCCACCATGGCTACTCCCATGTGTGGAGAGAAACACAAGTACAAGGGTTCATCACAGAGTCTCTCAACGTGATGTCGTCATGGAGTCTCTCAACATGACGTCCACCATGGCTACTCCCATGTGTGGAAAGAACCACATCTCTGTCTCAGAGATGTACGAGGGCTTTCACCTCACATTTCTCCGTCTCAGAGAAATATGCATTATAGCAAAGCTCACTGATGCTGAGTCTCCCTCTCAGCAAGGGTGACATTCTCCACTACCCCAAGCTTGTCTCAGAAATATGCAAACTTCACTCTGGAAAGAGGCTTGGGGAGAATATCAACCATCTGATCATCAGTGCAAATGTACTTGAGTTGAATTGCTTTCCTTAGCACCATGTCTCTGATGTAATGATACTTGATCTCCACATGCTTTGTTCTATCATGGAATACAGGATTTACCGAGAGCTTCACACAACTTTGACTATCACAATGAATCACAGTCGACTCCAATGTTTGACCAAACAATCTTGTAAGGAGCTTTCAAAGCCACACTGCTTCTCGAGCTACCACACATGCTGCAATATATTCAGCCTCTACAGTGCTTAGTGCCACAGCAGTTTGCTTCATGCTACACCAAGAAATCATGGTAGACCCCAAATTGAAGCAACATCCAAAGGTGCTCTTCTTATCAGTTATACTCACGACCCAATCAAAATCATAATATCCTTGTAACTTCAGATCTTTACAGGAAGTATATCTCAAGCCATATCCCACAATGCCACGTAAGTATCTCAAAATATGCTTTGCTGCAACTAGATGTATATGTCTTGGCTCACACATGAATTGGCTAAGAGCACTCACCACATAACAAATGTCTAGTCTGGTGTTGACTAGATACATCAATGATCCAATCAATTGTCTATACATGGTGGGATCTACCAAATCTAAATCAGCTTCAGAGTCACTTCTTCAAATTTGTCTCCATAGGTGTAGACATGGACTTGCAGTCCATCATTCCAAATCTCCTCAAGATGTCTATAGTGTATTTTCCTTGACTTAGAATAATCTCATCAGGTCTTTGCCACACTTTTAGTCCCAGGAAGTACTGCATAAGACCAAGATCCTTCATCTCAAACTTGGAGGCTAACTCTTTCTTGCATTTGACAATGAGATACTTTGCTCCAGTGAAAAATAAATCATCAACTTAAAGAACCAATATCAAAGCCTCACCATCAACTATCTTGAAGTAAAGATTGGAATCTGCATCATTCTTGGATATCCCAAGCTCATCAAATATTTGTCAATCCTTTCATACCATGCATGAGGTGCTTGCTTGAGGCCGTACAATACCTCTTCAATTTGCATACATAAGACTCCTTCCCATGAATCACAAAACCATCTGGCTGCTCAATGTACACTTCTTCAATCACACCATTAAGAAATGTAGTCTTTACGTCCATTTGATGTAACTTCCAGCCTTTAGCGGATGCAATAGCAATAATTGTCCTGATAGAAGTGTATTGAGCAACAGGAGCAAATGTCTCCTCATAATCTATTCCCTCCTTCTGATATTCCCTCCTTCTGAGAGAATTCTCTTGCCACAAATCTCGCCTTGTGTTTCTCAATGCTGCCATCAGCTGCATGCTTGATTTTGTAGAGCCATTTGGAAGATACTATTGATTTCCCTTCAGGTCTCGGAACAACATCCCATACATCATTCTTAATGATGGACTGATACTCTTTTGTCATTGCATCTCTCCATACCTGCTGGTTGGATGCCTCCTCAAAACTGGAAGGCTCAAAATCATCATCAATGCTACATACCTTGGAAAATTATGTGTTCTCTTGCTTTCTCTAAAGTTGCCTCGAGGAGCTGCATACTTTCTTGCCTCTTGCATAGTTTGTCGAGCCCATAGAGGCCTCTTTCGACCTACGGAAATGTCTCTAGGCCCATCAGTTGGCTCTATAGGATCAACTGGATCAATAGTCTCGGCCGGTTCATTGGACTCCCTCTGAATGTTAGGAGTATGATCAGGGGATATGTCCATATCCTGAGAAGTCTCCTGCTCTTCACTGTCTATCTCCATATAAGACCCTTTAGATCTTTTGAAGGCTACTTCCTCTTCGAAGGAGACATCCCTGTTGATCTCAATCTGTTTTTGCCCTGGAATATAAATTCTATAGGCTTTTGAAGACTCACTGTATCCCACAAATATACCTTTCTTGCCTGAAGGTTCTAGCTTAGATCTTTTATCCTTGGGCACTTGAATGTAAACAGGACAACCAAAAATTCTTAAATGACTAACCTCAGTTTTCACACCTGTGAAGGCCTCTTCAAGAATCATATTTCTGAATATTCGATGAGGGCTTCTGTTTTGAACATACACGATGGTTCTGGAAGCTTCTGCCCATAGGAAGGTCTGTAAATCTTGATCATGAATCATAGCCTTGGCTGCCTCTACTATGGATCTGTTCTTTCTTTTGGCAACTCCATTTTGTTGAGGGTTGTACGGAACACAACACTCCCTCTTGGTCCTTGCCTCAATGCAGAAATTACAAAAACCTCCAGAAGTGTATTCTCCTCCATTGTCTAATCTCAAAACTTTAATCCTTTTCTTGGACATGTTTTCAACTTGAGCCTTGAATTCTTTGAATCTATCAAATACTTCTTCAAACTCCTTAGATTTCAAGAAGTAAATCCAAGTCTTTTGAGAATAATCATTAATGAAAATCGCATACTACCAAAATCCACTCAAAGATGCCACAAACATTGGTCTGCATAAATCGGAATGAACAAGATCTAAAATTCCCTTTGATCTACTGCCACTACTATGGAAGGGACTCTTGATATTCTTACCAAGTGCACATCCTCTGCAAATTCCATCATGCTCCAGACCAAGCTTAGGAAGACTAGTAACCATCTTCTCCATGGATGGAAGGGCTCTAAAGTGTAAGTGAGCAAGTCTCCTGTGCCGTAGCTCACTCAAATTGATAGAGTTGTGCAATAAAGCTTAAACTGGATGAATTGATAATCTGTATAGGCTCTCTTGTCGAATGCCAATTACACGAGCTGATTTTATGCTAGAGTTCTTAGGCCAAGCAAGAACTTTCCCTTCAGAAAAAGCAACCTTGTATCCTTTGTCCTCCAAAGCTAAAATGAAGACAAGATTTCTTTTGATCCCTGGTACAAACAAAACATCACTCAAATGAAGAGGGATACTTGAATCTAGCTGAAAAGAGGTGGCCCTAGCTCCCTTTACGGAATAGCAAGCATCATCTCCGATTATCACTTGCAAGTTAGTTTCTTTCTCTACCAAGTTTGTAAGATGCTCTCGGTATCCTGTAATGTGTCGTGAAGCACCACTATCTATCAACCAAGTGTCACTATCAGTTGGAACATTGCTTGAAAGAGCAGAGATGAATAGAAATCCCCCTGAGTCGTCTCTAGATTCCTTTTGAGGTGACACATCATCAACATCTGCAGTAGAAGCATGTTGCTTTGGTTTTGATATGCAATCTCAAGCATAGTGACCATACTTCTCACACCTAAAACATTGAATATTAGAGAGATCCTTCTTCTTCGGTTTTGGAACAGAATTTGATTTTCTGTCTCCATTCATCTTGAAATTGCCTCTTTTCCCTTCTCTTCCTTTTCTTTTGGAAGCATGTGCAGCAAGGACATGACTTCCTTCATTATGAGAATTTCGCCCATTTCCTCTTGCTGCCAACCTAGACTCTTCTTGAATGCAATTAGCTCGAAGACGATCAAACTTGGACAACTTAGATCTCCCACTGATGCTTTGAATAAAGGGCTCCCAAGATTGAGGAAGACCATTCAGTGCCAACATAACCAGATCTCTATCTTCAACTAAGTCTCCAATAGTGCATAGCTGATCTCTTAAATTAGAAATCTTCATGAAGAAGGAGATGACTGAATTTCCTTTAGCCATTTTTTATATGATGAAGTTGTTGTCTCAAAGCAAGGGCTCTACTAGTATTGTTGATCTCATACAATCCTTGTAGAGCCTCAAACATATCTTTGGCTGTCTTCATCTTGGAGATAATCGGAACTAGATGATCCTTCACGGAGTCTATCATGATCTTTCTAGCCCTCGTGCCATTTTTCTTCCATTGAATTTTCTCAGCATCATCGGATGGCTTGGGCACATCATTTTCCATGAAATCTAGAAGATTGTTTTCTTCTAAGGCAATAAGAACTCTAAATTTCCAAGAGGTGAAATTTGATGCTCCATCAAGACTATCTTTGACCTTGACTCCTTTCACCATCTTCGATTCTTTGATAGACTGCCTTATATAAAGAGATGTCTTGACTGCTTAAACAAATCTGATTGGATCTTTGCTTAAACCTGCTTTGATACCATGTTAGTTTTAGACCAGAAATGTAAATAAGCAGAAATACAACACACTAAACAAAGAACACAACAAATTACCTTGGGAAAACCCTCCTTCTCGAGGGAGAAAAAACCTAGCAAAATATATCTCTTATATATTGAAAGAATAAGAGCAGAAATCTGCTTACAATTAGGGCCCTACACAAGGCTGAATTTAATACAATGAATAATAACACCTCTCCTTGATGCAAAGATACAAATAAATATGTTTCCCCTTGAAATCTGATCTGCTGCTACAAAATGGCGATCTGCTGCTTGAAGTGCGAACTTCTTCTTAGAAAATGCGAATTGAAATGAGAATGAATTGATTTTGAAATGAGAGATCTTCACCTTGCTTATATACAAGTCTAGGCGACCTCCTCTTTAGGTCGGCCCTAGAAAACATAATATTATTTGAAAACCAAAAGGTCGACCTGCCTTGGAGATTTATTATTTTATTTTATTTTTGGAGAAAATATCTCCCGCCGCTATAAACATTAACAACTTTAATATGAGAACTTTTGTATCATTTTTGTCTTACAAAAACACTCTCATCAGGAAAGTTATTATCCCAAGAAAGTTTGAGTCCTTATTTCATAGCTGTAACCAAATCTTACATTGTTTCATCCCAAATCTTTTCAATAATTCAGCAACATACTTTATTTGAGAAATGAAAATTTTATTTTGCTTTTGTTTTGTTTCTATTCCAAGATAGGAATGATGTAGCCTTGAATATGACATTTCAATTCCCTATTGAAATTCCTTGTCACTGCTAGATTATGTGTTTCATCATCCTCTATCATCAACATCCAACACAAGTATGATCAATTTGTTTCACTGTAAACAAATGTACCAACTGTCAACATAATCACTCTGTTTGCATCCAATTATTTGAATATCTATCCATCTCATCATACAATGATTTGGGTCCCTATTTCAACCATAGAATGCCTCAACCAATTTGCATACCTTGTGTTGTGAACTTTTACCTTGTATCCATATGATTGGTACATGTTCATCTCTTCCTCCAGATCTGCATTCAAAAATGTTGTTTTGACATCCCTATGATGCAATTTTCAATCATGTTGAGCACTAAGAGCAATCACCATTTGGATGGTGTTCCGCTTGCCTATGAGAGCAGAAATTTTCTCATAGTCTAAGCCCATTTGTTGAGCATAACCCTTGGCAACAACTCTTGCTTTTGTACTTATCAACCTTTCCAATGGTCTTATATTTTATTGTGAAAATCCATTTTCTCTCAATGGGTTTAACTCCCAAACAATGTGCAATCAATGCCCATGCATGATTTTCATGATCACATCATACTCCTCCTATATTGTTGATTTTGAAATTACTTTGTTAGATGCTTTTGCAAAAGTGGAAGGCTCAATATTATAATATTATTAGCCAGTAACACATAGTTTATCTACTTATGTGTGTGCTTTGGCAATCATGTTTAACATCTTTTGACAATGACTTAGCCCATTTTGGCATATCTTTTTTTCCTATGAATAATCCCCAACTTGTGTATCCTAAGGTGGAGATTCCAAAATATCCGAGTTATTTTCACTTGAAATATTTTCATGACCTGAAAGTTTTTTGAAAAAGATTTCTAAGCTATTTCCCGTGGAAGAATTGTTTTAGTGGATGGTGTGTTTTTCCAAAACTTGCAACTAAAAGACCTTTATTTGAAATAGCACTTCTGTCAATCTGTATTGTATTGGAACAAGATCATCCTCCCATAGATTTCATTCCATGTCTTTTCTTTTCCAATCTTCTTTTGAACTTGGGAAAGTTGCTGATCAATTTCTGCAGTGGTCGTAGTTCATGTTTGAACAAACACAACATCCCGACTTATATTTTATATTTAGTATGTTTGTCTCATAGTGAAGGAGTTTACACCATAGTTATGAGATTTGAACTCAGTGTAGACTTGACAAGCTGATTTTTGACTCGGACTTGGCGCATAAGCTTGGCAAATTGAAAAAACCATGAAATATAGAGATTTTAAAGGATTTAAAACTTGTATCATGCACCCTTCAATAAATAAACTTTAAAGACACAGTAAACTAATCAAACAAAAGCTACTTTGATCACATGTACAAGTATACATTGATCATTTGTGTATAAAAGTGGATTTTAGTTGAAGGAAACAATTTAGATTATGCACAAGTATATCTAGTATTTTGGGGCCCCTCCAGTGAGGAACTCAATGGAACACGAAACTCAACATATTTTTTTCTATCATCATACAGTTCATACTACACATTCATCAGTGTGTAGGGCCTACAAAATGCAAAATACATGATACAAAAATGATATGCCACAAACTTATCTTGAGATCCGTTTGAATATTTTTGTGTCTGCAGCTATATATCACATTGTTTCCTCTCCCACAAATCTCTCCTGCACATGCCTAGGCATGGAATGTATGACATCTGATGTATATATAAAGTGTTTATTACATCTGGTGAAGTGCATGAGAGGTTTGAATCATCCTTATGGGCAGATACAGCTAAAGACACTCCTGAAAGTTTAAACTCAAATTTTCTCTGGAAATTTGAGAAAAAGGAAGTTTTGTTTTCAATCTTATCCACATCCTGGTCAAGCTGATTTATCGTGAAAGGATCAACTGAAAATATGAAATATGCACTAGGGAAAGAGAATTTTATATTTTTACTGTGTCAAAAACATTCCATTTTTGGGACTGTCATTTATTGCTAAAAATCTATTGAATTGTACTTTGCAATGGTATATAGTTCTTATGTTATAATAGTATCTTTAATTTCATCAACATCATTGGATTTTAAAGTTATTTGAAGGTCACACTATGACCTTGCAAGGTTGTTTCTAGGCCCAAAAGTTAGTTGAACTCAAATGTAGTTTATTGTATATTCTTAAAAACCTTGTTCAATTTAATATCCTAATAGTTTACATTTCATACAAAGCTCATGGATTCTTGGTCCATAGGACCATCATATGCGTAGCACAATGAATCTTGGAAGGTCTCTTCAATCTCATTTTTGTATCATTTGTCAAATGTGCTGAAAATACCTTTTTATTTTGAGATTATAATGTGATTTGATTTTGGTAGTTTTTTGGAAACCATCATTAAATTTGGAAAAACAAAGTGTGCTTGTATGAGGTCCTCACAAGTTTAAATGATTCAACTAGTTCTATTGCAACTATTGTAACCCTAAATGTTACATAATAGGGTGTAATATATATCAATCATATAAAATTTAGAATTTTCAAGTAGTTGTATTATAAATAAACATCCTTAGAGTGATTTCTGTTTGCATTCCAACTAATATATTGCATGTTTCAATTGTTGGGATTAAACTATTATTTTTCAAAAACAAATAATTATTGCATTTTATGTGACAGGGTTTCATCTTCAATGGAGTTAGTTGGTAAAAGAAGATTTACAAGAAAAGCTATTTCATTTGTATTGCTCGGCGTCACAGGTGGTTTTGTTTTAAGTTCGTTTGATGATTTTGCAGTCTACCATAAATGTAGCAGGTATATTGAGAGACTGGATGGTTGTATTGACATTATTTGAATTGATATACACTTGGATTAACTAGGCAAATGCCAATATCTATTTGCTTGCAACAAAATACATCTAATAAGAAAAATATTATCATTCACAACAATTTCCTTGGGTGCCTATATCTTGAAATCAAACATAGGATGTCCACAAAACAGAGCTTTTTGGATATCCATGATAGCCAGGGATTAAACAAAGGGGAGGTGAGCTAGTGAGTACAATATGATCTATTATCCATTTCAAACTTTAAACTTCCTTTGTTGGATCTTATCACGCTTATTTTGTTCTTAGAATCTTATATATTTATTCATTTAATTCCACAATCAAACTTGATTACCATATACTTGATATGTCATATCATATAAGCCCTTAACACATTCTTTTCCTTAACAAATATTGTTTTTTCTTTTTTCACATCTTCACATTTGATGGATTTCTGGTGCATCATGACCTTGAACAAGATTTTCAATTTGCTTTGGAGGTCAGGAAAAAACATGATTACAAAGCTTCATCTAAGCCATACTTGCGTTGAAATTGGGGGAGATGTTTAAATTCTTAGGCTTTTCTTTTGCTTAGCAGGCGTCCTCTTTTGAACCCTTAACACTGTGCTACAAATAATTGCAATGAAAATCTCTCTAGGTAAAGAAACCCATGACATTAACAGACAAATTCCGAATCAGTTCTAAAATGATATCTGCCACGCATTTATTACTCCTCTTGCTGGTCATCTTTTCAAGTAGCTTATGAAAAGCTTGCTAGGCTGTTAGGAGCTTTTCTTTGAAATGATTATTGATATTCATAAGTGTGTGATTACAAAAGGATATGAAAACTCCTTATAATGAAACTTACAAGATGATGTTTCTAAAAAGAAACCATCGTTAATAGAAGCAAACTAAAGCAATAAACTGAAAGATGCTAAAACCAACTAAAGTGTAAACATAAGTTACTAAAAGCTAACTAAGTTAACTAAAGTAAACTTATGACTAACTAAAACAAAGATGACCATTAATATTACAATTAATATTTTAATACCCTCCCTTAATGGTCATCCTACAAACAAAAACTTAGTCTACCCATATTCAAATGGTGTGCTGGTCATCAAAATGCATAATGTGCAGACTCCTTTTGCTCAGTATACTCCGCCATTGAGCACTTTGTTGAGACCCTTCTTGGTTGGTCTTCTCATCAGCCGACCGTTTTCTGCAAAACTTCTGGATATGACCAATCTTCCCACAATAATGGCAAGTAATAGACTTCTTGGAGCCCTCCTCTGAATCGCCTAGTCCTTTCTATTGAGTGGACTTGCCTTTGCCAATGTCCTTGGCAGTAAATGCTTGTTCAACACTAGGAGACTCACTGCTGCCCCCAAATTGCTTCCTCCACCTATCCTGCTGCAAAAGCTTGTTGCACAACTCATCAAAATTCAAGTCAACATTGGTGGATGTAATGTTGAGCGTTTCGAAGAAGTGCTCGTAGGAATGTGGTTAACTTTTCAAAGTGATCACCACCATATTCTCCTCTTCCATTTTACGATCAGTGGCCTCTAGTTGATCGCAAATATTTTTTATTTTCATCAAGTGCTCCTACAAAGACACTTGGTCATCCATCATAATAGACAATGATATATTCTTCAGGAAGAAAGCCCTTCCCTTGTCTAAGGTCGCATGAAGATCTTTCAAATGCTTCGAGATCTTCGCAATAGACTTACCAAATGGTATTTCTGGTAACATCTCATCGGTGACAGATAATTTTAGAAGCATAACTGCCTCCCTATTACCTCTATCATACTTGTCTTGATCCTTCCCAGTAGTAGTAGGACGAACTTCTGTACCTAGAATAAGCTGATCCAGACATCGGTACTCAAAGATGGTAAGCATCCTTTGCTTCTACGTGTTGTAATTCTTTCCTTTGAACCTCTGTGTATTTTCCAACATAACATTGGACAAAGATGCCATCCCTCTTGTTTACAAAGCACAAAAAACGAGGTAATTCTGTGATCAGTTGGCACAAACCCTAGACAATCAATTGGCACAACTCATGTTTTTTCAAAAATTGTCTAAAAAAGAGGCTCAAAAATTGTAAGATTTTTCAAAAACACCTTCAAAAACTTCGAAAAAGTAAGATTTTTTTAGAAAAAATCATCAAAAATCAGTAAAATTTTTATAGAAAATTTGTTTAGAAAAAATTTCGAAAAAACTCTGCAGATTTTTTTTAATTTTTCCCAAAATAATTCTGTCAAAAACTAGCTCAAAAAACTTAACCCTTTAGGCTGCCATGAAATTTGAAAAACTCACCACGAACCCGGCACAACAAAATCTTTGAAACCTCAAAAAATTCCACAAGTCTTAGTAGAGCACAAAAAATGTCTCAAAAAACCTGTCGCAGAAAACCCTAGGCACTACAAGAGGAAAAAACACAGGAAATTTTTGAAAAACCCTAGGCAAAATACACCCATGATTTATAGAAGACAGTAACCCGTCAAGCCCACGAGCAGCCCTAGTTAGAGAATACGAGCACCAAAAAAAAAAACGCGACCACAAACTTGTGCTTAGCAAGAAAAAATGATGCCCAACAAGAAGAGAAGAAAGCAGGTTCATGCGGGGCTCAAAAAACCCGACACAAAAAATACTTTTGTGATTTTTGAAAATCACAAGCAAAGAAAAAACACATTTTTTGAAATGCCCAAGTTGCAAAATAAACATGTGATTTAGCAGAAAATCGTGAGAAAATGAATGCTCGAAACTTTAGAAAAATCACCTGCCTCAAAAAAATGTCAAAATTCTACCATGAACCAAGAATCGCGCACCTCAGAAAAATGAAAACCGCCGCCTAAAACCCTTGCGATTTTTTTAGACGCAATTTCTACTAGTAAATCCTTCCACGATTTGCAGACAGTAGTCGTGAAACAAGCTTCAGAAAAGTGGCACAAACAAAAACCTGCGTCACGAACTAAGAAAACCTTTTACACAATCCTCTTCAATAAAGAAACTGGCGCGATTTTACCATAAAAAACCCTCTCAATTTTTTTTTCTTTTTTAAAAAGAAAACCCTCGATATCCACTAGAAAATGGCCGCAATTTTCTTCAAAAAAAAGGCCCTAGAAACCCACGGAAAATCTTCATTGAAAACCCTTCGATTTTCAACAAAATCGGCTTAAGAAATTTCTTCAATTTTTTTTTTAATGAAAAATCAATTAAAAAAAATCTAAGAAATTTCTAAAAAAATTCCTTAGGAAACCCCAAATTTTTATTATTAAAAATTCGTCAAAAAAGTTTTAGTCTAAGCTTTGACACCATGAAATGATTATTGATATTCATAATTGCGTGATTACAAAAGGAGATGAAAACTCCTTATAAAGAAACTTACAAGATGGTGTTTCTAAAAAGAAACCATCGTTAACAGAAGCAAACTAAAGCAATAAACTGAAAGATGCTAAAATCAACTAAAGCGTAAACAAAAGTTACTAAAAGCTAACTAAGTTAACTAAAGTAATCTTATGACTAACTAAAGCAAAGATGACCATTAATATTACATTTAATATTTTAATATTCTTTTGGCTATTGCCCATGGCACACTCGGTTTTCAAAGTGGCCCAGGAGATTGATTTCTTTACAAGAGACTCAGGGAAGTGATCATTATTGATTTCCATCATTAAGGGATTGCCTTTTGTGCTAAGTTGTTTTTTTGTGTTGTTGAAGGCGCAGAGACTTGGAAGATTCTCATTAGGCACCATTTGGAGTCCAATGCCTATTCTGGTAATAAATGTTGCCAAGTTCTATGGTTTTAGATCCTACTCTTAATCCTTGACCTTATCAAATTTAAAGGAGCTTCTGACATCTAGGAAGCATGGGAATTTGTCAAATACACAATAGATGGGTTGGTGACCAATTCAGTCCAGGTTATCTTTTAGTTTCCAACTTATATTGTAATCCCTTATTATTACTCCTCATGGGCTCCCTTCAGCTAAAGTGCCATAGATTAAATTTAATTATATTTTTTTTTGTAATAGGATTCAATCCTGTGGTATTAGCTTAGAACAATAAATTGGTGAGCTCAACCTTCCCACAATGCAAGGTATTCATGGAATGATGGCCAAAGTTATGCTTCATAAGTTTTATGGAATCTTGAGTCTGGAGTCTGAGTCAAAATTTTGGGTTGCTGAGCCTATGGCAAGTCCAAGTTTTTGAACTATAGTCTGTTGATGTTTATTGGACAGCGTCGGTTGCATCTTCCAATTCAAATCAATGCACTTAAATTATAGCCTATCGGCTATTTAATTGGTGAAGAACTAATTCTTGATTGGGACACATCACTTGCTAAATATAAATTAATATTTGTTTATTGAGAAGAGGAACGATTATCCTTGGAGGCGCGATTATCTATGAAGGCCAACTTATTGTTTGTAAAGTCTTATCTCTTGATTGAGGCCGACATGTTGATATTGAAAGGTTGCGTCTCTCTCCATCCATTGTGTATATATTACCATTCCTTGCTCTCATTCGATCATCATATTCATTCATTCAAGTGTGAGTTCTTCTCAAGACAAATTGTCATCATTCGTGGCTGAGATTTCATCAGGAATTAATCTCTTTGTACTGCTGTGTTGCATCACTCCTTGGTGCATGTATTAGGGCCTGCATATCGGCCTATTGTAAAAGAGATCTTTGTTTTGGTGATTCAATAATATAAGTGATATTATTGGCTGGGTTTTTTCTCCCTCAAGAGGAGGGTTTTCCCAGGGTATCTGCTGTGTTCTTTTGTCTGATTTTGAAATAAATTCTGTGCATTAAATCTGATCATTAAATTTAACATGGTATCGGAGCGCGTTTGAGGAGATCGTGATCAGATTTGTCCTTTCAGTGATACTCTATTCTCTTATTTATATTTCTTTGTCTATCTATACTTTAGTCAAGATGGTGAATGGGCTTAAGATTGAGGATAGACTCGAGGGAGCATCCAACTCCACATCATGGAGATTCAGGATCATGCTTACCTTGCAAGAGAATGACTTGGGTGAGTTTGTGGAGTCCAGTGTTCCTGAACCTGAGGAGGAAGAAGAGAAGTTGCAGTGGAAGAAGAAAGATATCAAGGCAATGAAAATGTTGGTTGATTCCTTTAAGAATCATATTGTTCCTATTGTCTCTAAGTTGAAGACGGCAAGAGATATGTGTAAAACATTGGAAGACATGTACGAAATCAACAATACCAGCCGGGCACTTGCACTGAAGCAACAACTACACCATGTGAAGATGGCGAAAGGAGAATCAGTGATTGCATACTTCATGAGGATTTCAGATTTGAGAGATCAACTCTCGACAATTGGCCATATGGTTGACGACAAAGACTTGACCATGCTTGCTCTCAATGGTCTTCCTTTGTCTTGGGAATCCTATATTCAAGGAATCAGTGCAAGATCAAAATTGCCTAAGTTTGATCGTCTAAGGGCAGACTGCATTCAAGAAGAATCAAGGTTGGTGGCTAGAGGCGTTGGTCAAAGTTCAAAGAATGAAGATATTCATGTTCTCGCCTCCCATGCCTCGAAGAAGAAAGGAAAAGATGGAAAGAAAGGTTTCTTCAAGAGGAATCAAGATAAGGGAAATGATGATGCTCCTGCTTCCAAGAAGAAGAGAGACATGTCCAAGATCTGATGCTTTAGATGTGACAAGTATGGTCACTTTGCTAAGCATTGTCCATCTAGACCTAAGCAACAAGCCACAGTTGCAGATGTTGATGATGCTTATCTGCAGAAGGATTCATGTGAATACTTATTCTATTCAGCATTGTCAAGCAATGTACCTGCAGATACCAACACTTGGTTGATCGACAGTGGTGCTTCTTGACATATCACTGGATTTAAGGAGCACTTATCAAGTTTGGTGGAGAAAGATTCTTCTGAACAATTTATTATCGGAGATGATGCTGGCTACTCCGTGAAAGGGATTGGGACCTCTAGTCTTCATTTGGATTCCGACATTACACTTCAGTTGAGAGATGTTCTTTATGTTCCAGGAATCAAGCACAATCTCATCTCCATTTCAGCTCTAGAAGATAAAGGATATCAAGTTGCCTTCTCCAAAGGCAAAGTTCTTGTGTGGATGGAGAATTCCAATTTCAAGGATGCTCAAGTAATTGGTGTTAGACATGAAAGCCTCTATAGGCTATGTACGCGTCCTCTACAGGCATTAGTTCATGATTCTTCAAGCTTATGTGATCTTTGGCATCGAAGATTGGCTCACCTTCACTTCCGAGCCTTACCTATCATGGAGAAGATGGTCATGGGACTTCCTAAGTTCAATCAGGAGCATGAAGGAACTTGCAAAGGATGTGCTATGGGTAAGAATTCAAAAGCTCCATTCCATAGTAGAGAAAGTAGATCTAAGTGTATTTTAGACCTTATTCATTATGATTTATGTGGACCTATGTTTGTTCCTTCTTCGAGTGGTTCCTTGTATTATGTTCTTTTTATTGATGATCACTCTAGAAAGACTTGGATTTATTTTTTAAAAACTAAAGAGTTTGAGGAAGTGTTAGAAAGGTTCAAGGAGTTCAAAGCTCTAGTAGAGAATCTTTCCGGTAAAAGAATCAAGATCCTCAGATCTGATAATGGAGGAGAATACACCTTTGGTAGCTTTCGAAATTTCTATGTTGATGCTGGGATTAAGAGGGAGTTTTGTGTTCCCTATAATCCTCAACAGAATGGTGTTGTAGAGAGAAAGAATAGGACAATCGTGGAAGTAGCGAAAGCCATGATTCATGACCAGGATTTGCAAACCTTCTTATGGGCAGAAGCTTCTAGGACTGCAGTATATGTTTAGAATACAAGTCCTCACAAGGTCTTGGAGAATGACTCCGGAAGAAGCCTCTACAGGGAAGAAGCCCGAGGTTAGTCATTTGAGGATCTTTGGATGTCCTGTCTATGTTCATGTTCCAAAAGAAAAGAGAATTAAGTTGGAGCCTTCTGGCAAGAAGGGAATATTTGTGGGCTACAGTGAGACATCAAAAGCCTACAGGATATATGTTCCAGGTCAGAAATTGATTGAAATCAGTAGAGATGTCACATTCGAGGAAAATGTTGCATTTAGAAGATCCAAGGGAACTCATGTGGAGATTGACTATGATGAGTCTCCTCAGGATATGGAAGTTGACCATACTCCTGAGATTCAGAGGGAGACTTCAAAACCGAAGGAAGATGTTGATCCAGGTGAGCCCTTGGAACCTACTGATGGGCCTACCGATATAATGATTAGAAGAAAGAGACCTCTTTGGGCTAGGCAAACTATGCAAGAGGCTGAAAGGTTCGCAGCTCCTAGAGGTACATTCAGAGAAAGTCAAAGGCCACATAAGTTCTCCAGTTATGTTGCTTTGATGAGTCAGATTATTGAATCTGAGCCTTCTAGTGTGGAGGAAGCTTCCAGTCAACAGGTTTGGAAAGATGCTGTGTCAGAAGATTACCAATCAATTCTCAAGAATGATGTTTGGGACATTGTTTCTTGACCTGAAGGCAAATCTGTGGTATCTTTGAAATGGCTCTTCAAAATCAGGCATGCAGCTGATGGGAGCATAGAGAAGTACAAGGAAAGATTCGATGCTCGAGGGTTCTCGCAGAAAGAGGGAGTTGATTATGAAGAAACTTTTGCCCCTATTGCTCGCTATACTTCTGTTAGGACTATCATTGACATTGCTACATCTAGACGATGGAAGATTCATCAAATGGATGTGAAGACAAATTTTCTAAATGGTGTGATCGAGGAAGAAGTTTATATCGAGCAACCTAATGGGTACGAGGTACATGGGAAGGAGTCTCATGTTTGCAAGTTGAAAAAGGCCCTGTATGGTCTTAAGCAGGCCCCTTGTGCATGGTATGAAAGAATTGATCGTTGCTTTTCAGGTTTGGGCTTCTTGAAGAATGATGCTGACTCTAATCTGTACTTTAAGGTAATTGATGGTGAAGCATTGATTTTGGTTTTATATGTTGATGATTTGATTCTTACTGGAGAAGAGCACTTGATCATCAAATGTAAGAAAGAGTTGGCCTCTAAGTTTGAGATGAAAGACCTTGGACTTATGCATTACTTCTTTGGCTTAGAAGTTTGGCAGAAACCAGATGAGATGATTATGAGTCAAGGGAAGTACACCATTGATATACTTAAGAGGTTTGGTATGATGGATTGCAAATTCATGTCTACACCTATGGAGACCAACCTACATAAATTGAAGGAGGCTGCAACTAGTTTAGACTTGGTGGATCCTACAATGTACAAACAACTGATTGGGTTCTTGATGTATCTAGTTAACACTAGACCAGATATATGTTGTGAGTGCTCTTAGTCAGTTCATGTGTGAATCGAGACAGATACATCTTGTTGCAGCTAAACATATCCTGAGATACTTGCGTGGCACAGTTGGATATGGGTTGAGATATTCTTCAGATGCAAACTTGGAAGTACATGGTTATACTGATTCTGATTGGGCAGGGTGTGTCACAGATTGGAAGAGCACCTCTGGATGTTGCTTTAGTTTGGGATTAGCTATGATTTCCTGGTGCAGTAGGAAGCAATCATCTGTAGCATTGACTACAACAGAGGCATAATATATTGTAGCTCGGGAAGCAGTGTGGCTTTGTAAGCTCCTTGCAGGATTGTTTGGACAATCAATGGAGCCTACTATCATTCATTGTGATAACCAGAGTTGTGTGAAGCTTTCTGCCAATCCTGTGTTTCATGACAGAACCAAGCATGTTGAGATAAAATACCATTATATCAGAGATATGGTATTGAGGAAGGCTATATAGTTGAGGTATATTAGCACTGATGAGTAGATGGCAGACATTCTCACCAAGTCCCTCTCCAGAATAAAGTTTGTGTACTTTCGAGATAAGCTTGGTATGGTGGAGAATCCAGCCTTAATTGAGAAAGAATCTTAGTATCAGTGATAGCCAGTAATGAGTTCTTCTCTGTGAGAGAAGTTCGAGGTGTAATCCCTTGATTAATGAGTTCTTCTTTGTGAGAGAAGTTCGAGGTGAAATCCCTTGAGTAATGAGTTCTTCTCTATGAGAGAAGTTCGAGGTGTAATCCCTTGATTAATGAGTTCTTCTCGGTAAGAGAAGTTCGAGTTGAAATCCCTTGATTGCACCCTCTGAGAGAGTCATGGTGGATGTCATGTGTATGACTCCATGACAACATCACGTGAGTCCGTGATGATTTTCTTGTACTTGTGTTTCACCGTCTGGGAGAGCCATGGTGAAAGTCATGTTGAGGTGACAACATCACACAAGTGATGAACACTTGTACATACCATACATGGTTGTAGCCATTATGGTTAATATCATGTTGAGGTGATATCAGATATTACAATGAGGTGATATTCTTCTTTTCCACATATGGTTGTAGCCATTGTGGTAGACATCATGATGAGGTGATATGTCTTGTGCAGCTGGAAGTATACTCCCTAGCTGAGAGGGAGTGTTTATGTTTATTGGACAGCGTCGGTCGCATCTTCTAGTTTAGATCAAAGCAATTAAATTATAGCCTATCGGCTATTTAATTGGCTATTTAATTGGTGAAGAACGAATTCTTGATTGGGACACATCACTTGCTAAATATAAATTAATATTTGTTTATTGAGAAGAGGCACGATTATCCTTGGAGGCGTGATTATCTATGAAGGCCGACTTATTGTTTGTAAAGTCTTATCTCTTGATTGAGGCCGACATGTTGATATTAAAAGGTTGTGTCTCTCTCCATCCATTGTGTATATATTACCATTCCTTGCTCTGATTCGATCATCATATTCATTCATTCACGTGCGAGTTCTTCTCAAGACAGATTGTCATCATTCGTGGCTGAGATTTCATCAGGAATTAATCTCTTTGTACTACTGTGTTGCATCACTCCTTGGTGCATGTATTAGGGCCTGCATATCGGCCTATTGTAAAAGAGATCTTTGTTTTAGTGATTCAATAATATAAGTGATATTATTGGCTGGGTTTTTTCTCCCTCAAGAGGAGGGTTTTCCCAGGGTATCTGCTGTGTTCTTTTGTCTGATTTTGAAATAAATTCTGTGCATTAAATCTGATCATTAAATTTAACATAGTCCATATAAAGAAATGTTTGTAATACATGCACTGAAACTAAGACAACTAAAAAGTAAAATACAACCAAGAAAAAAACTAGAAAACTTTCTGCATGCTGACTCAGTTCTAAATATCTTGGAAGATGGGTTGGAAGTACTATTAATTCCCTTACAGCATTACATATAAGGAACAGAAACCCGCAGCATCACTTTTTCCTTAGCAACCTTACATATATGAGAACACTGAAAGTTTTTTTTCTTTTTTATTTTCCATGTTTTTTGCCACCAAATTCAGCAACTGTAAGATACTGACATGGGTTTTATTATTTCCAAATGGATTTTATTCCTTTCCTGACTGCCCCTTTTTGGACCTGTGAAAAAACCCAAATTGGGGTTTTCTTCATTCATTACTGGATGGATAGAAAGGGTTTAAATGCACTGAGAGGAGGTTCCACAATGTTCTGGCTCAGACCAGCTACTTGGTTTGGTTGTTTTATGTGGAATTCAAGCTGTAGTAGCCTGGCAAGCATGTGGATGAAAAGCAAGAATAACACATTTTTCCCCATGCATGTTAAGCAGTTTGTGAGCTCTCAGCAGGAGTTTGTCATTTCATCTTGAACAATTGTAGTTAGCAATGCAACCAAAATGCCAAATCATATTTCTTATTCATTTTGTTTGCATAGTCATCCACCATTTTTACATTGTTGGCAAATGTTTTTCCCATTTCATGCTTTTGTCCATTTGCTTCATTTTTTTTGTTGGCTAATTTACATTGCTCTTGTAAAGTTCCATTGATTTTGGTGTGTCACTTAGCATATCTTTGTTTTGGTCCAATTTCCAACTTATAGTTGACAGAGTTAGATTCGTTTGTATCTTTTATTATGCACGTTGACATCCTTATGGATTGTTTTGTTGTAGCTATAACATATAAACCCATGATTATAAAGCACCTGCATTCATTTGGCTACTGAGCGATTTGTAGATGCTTCTTTTATCTTCTACCCTCATTCAATTTTTATATAATATTAAGGATGCCTTAAAACTGCCAAGTAATTGCATCCATTTTGTTATTTGATTGATTTTGTATAATTGTCTTATTGTGAATTCTCACTTTTCAATCTGTTTATCTTAGCTTTGTGCCCTCCTGCAATGGTTGTCTCATGCAGTTATTTCACAAACTATATCTAATTTAAAAGTAGACCTACCTCATGCACTTTCAAACCATCTTAAGCTAAATTTTTATTTAACTCCCACAAATATTTAAGATTTGAGCGTAGCAGTCTATATTTTTTGTAATTATTGTAGCATGGTTGCTCATATTTATGTTTGAGAAAACCCCATGTGGCACTCCCTCCCTTCCCTGCCACTCTATGCCCCCTTACCCCTTTACTGGACCAAGGATTGTAAGGTCCTCTTATAGGTAAATGAGGAGCATACAAGAAATTAAGTTTTATCTGTGTAGTTTGTGTGACAATAACTCTAGTCTTTGATTTTGGAACATGATCAATATTATTTTTGGCCTTCAACATTTTAGAGACATCTATATCAGTGAGATGAAAATTGAGAATCTTAAAAGTAAAGATAAAATATATCATTCTCATTCACGAATATAAAATATGTATCACCATATCAATAGATATTAGAAACTTAAACTACTGGGACACAATGGTTCAACTGGTTTGTCCAATTACTGCACATATAGTAGCAATCCATTTACATGTCACTGACTAGGGATGGCCAAAGTGTTAAAGCAATCTGTAGACACCTAAAATTGCCCTTCGGCATTTCTGTTGTCACCAGTTCCTTTCGCATCATCTTGTAAATTAATTGAATAAATTCTATTTGTTTAATTAATTAATCTAACTCTTCCTCATCATAATTAATCCGAATCATAATAAATCAAGGCAAATCTTGCTCAAGGTTCAAGATTGCACATGACTTCGGAAAAAGGACTTTTGGATGTACGTAGTCCCATGCTTCAAAAGTCTCCATAAAGTCTTTTCGTCAAATCTTGCCCATCCATTCAATTTAGAAAATCCTAGCCTTTCACAAAACTCCAAAAAACGTTTTTGGATTGCCAAAAAAAGAACTCTTTAATCCTCACCCTCCATCTTTCTCCAAAAAAATTTCGACCACCCAAATCTCTTTGGATCATGGAACTCCTCATGTGCACCAATTACAAAGTACCACTTATGCATCCAATGCTATCAAGCAATCTTCTTTATTGATCTCCCAAATCAATTTTAACCCCTGATCTTCCATCCTTCAAATCTATAAATAGCTCATCATATGAACTGTTTTAAAGAACTCTTAGAAGGCAATGTTATTTTGTCAACTCGAGCATCTTACATCCAATCTTTCATTACAAATTTATCTTGAGCACATCCACACTTTGTGTGCAATATAGTGGTCAACCCCGTTCTGAGTTTTGACTAGTGACTTTTTGCTCAATGTTTTTTTGTTTGTTTGTTATATGTTCCATTTAATCAAGTATAGTTCATTCTATGGCATGTGTCAAAACAGTTTGCAAGTGAAATGCATTACGTGTTTGATAACCAGATTTCAATACTTCAATTAGAACTGTCATGCAAAAGGATCTATTACTTATAAACAAATACTGAACCTAAGGACTATTTCTGAGCAATAGTAAGTTCTGATTTTAGGAACACGAGAACTCAGAAATTAACTACAATAAAGTATGTTTCAGCACCTTACAATCTGAGAACAGCAGCAGCATGAGATACACCATATATTTCAGACATAGCAGCAATAACTGAGCATAGTTGGGACTGTTACAAGACTAATATAAGCATGAAACAAAGGTAGCAGCACCCAGATTGAATTTGCAGACTAAATAGACTTAACAGAAATTTACATCAGCAAGTTACAAATGGGGTTTGTACCATGTTTAGCTCAAAGACTGTTGTACCCAAACCAAATTTTTGCTTCATCAAGGCATTTTGCATTAAAAAGTCTAAACCTTGCTAAAATGTTGTAAAACACAGTTTTGGGCAATATCAAGCATGGAGTTTTTGTCAATAGTTTGTCAGTCAAAGTCAGTTTTATTGAACAGAGCCTGAAGCAGAGACTCAGAATAGAGTTTTCACGATGGAGGAACATCTCACGACGGCATTTCATGTTGCATACGGTCATTCCAGTGATCGAGACAGAGTTTTCAGTGATCAATTTATGAAGATTTTTCAAAGGGAAAATCAGAAAGTGCAAAGTATAGCCCAAGGGCGCCCAGCTTGATGAAGGTCAAGATCTTGTTTAAAATGTTCAAGCATCCAGTCAATCTCTTCAGAATCAGTCTGGCTATCCGTCGAGCTATCCAGCAAAGCTTTTTCGAGACCCACAGCTCCGGCAAACAGCGACAGAAGATGAAATTCCTAAATTTCCAAATGTGAGAAATTTGCTCTTTTCAGTGAAAAGCGCGCCTCTAGCCTGAGGGAGCCCAGCTTGAAGAGGAGGTAATTCTTGGCGTTTTTGATGACGGATACAGTCAGTCTGTTCTCAACTAGTCTGCTTATCCAACGAGATGTCAAACGTAGTCATTCGAGTTTCAGAATTCCGGTGGCAGTCATCCGAAGATCAGCTTAAAATGGAGTTTTCACGTTTCTGAGCTTCTCCGTTTGTTCCCAGTGCAAGTACAGGCCAGGGGCGCTGGCTTAAAGGACCCTCTAGATGGTGAAATTTGCAGACAGAGTCTTCCTAACATCAGTAATACTCTAGCCTAGCTCCGCGATGCACCATTCTGCCTGTCAATCCGACGTTCCAGGTGATCGTGGCGGTGATTCTACCAAGCACGTAATTTCACGGGCGAACCAACAAACGATTTTTAGTGTATTTTCACAGGCCAGAGGCGCCTAGCCTTTAGGCCTGTCAGATGAGCCCGTTCACGTTCGAAGTCTTCACGGCTGTTGAGCGTAATCATTTTATCTATCCAACGAGCTTAGCCGTCAGCCTTCGGGATTTGGCAGTCGCTCGTACGTGCGAGGTCTTTAGTGTAATACTGTAAAGTGAAGATATCTGGAAAATGGCCAAGTCTGGAGTGGCAATTTTAAATAAAATACGCACTGGAGTTTTTGAGGTCTTAGAAGCAGTTTTCTTGCTTCGTCACCTCCAGAGACTTCTCTTGTGGGCCCTTCTGGCTGCCCGTTAAAACAAATAGTGCCTGAATCGGGTCATCCCAGCTCCATATATCAGACGTCAAAGTAGGGTATTTGGATGAAAGTTCAACTTTCGTCAAAATGACACCAGTGCAACCAAGAGCCAGGGGCGCTTTTACTTTTGAGGCCCTTAACACAGCTTTCAGGTGTCGTGCATACAGTCGTTGGATGCAGAATGTCTTTTGGCATGCAGTGAGCTTCGTTGCTTGTCAGCAGGGTTCACCGTTCATCGTCGGCAGCCGTTTGAAGCGTCAAATGGCAGTTTGAGAAATGGCCAAGTCTGGAACCCGTAAAAGCAATTTAATCAAAAGCGCCTAATTTTTCAAGGGGTTAAACGATGGATTTTGCAGTAGTGTCTCCCAGCAGACATTTCTTCCTTGTTCAGTAGGCTTTCCGATGAATTCTTCAGATCAGTCTCAGCATCACCCGGTCATCCGGAAATCAGTGTCGAAGTTGGCCAGTCGTGACAGTACTGTCAGCTATTAAATAGGGAGTTAATAAAAAGTGAAGTATCTTGAGCAAATGGACGCCTATATGTTCAAAAGATGACTTTTCATAATCGTTGAAGTCTGACGATGAATCTCACAGCTTCAACAAAATTGTCAACTGAAGTTTAAAATATACCTGTTTATAAATGGCGATTTTCTATTTTTGGCGCCCTTGCATGATAATAAATATTTTATTATTATTTTCAAATTTGAACTTCCAGTCAGTGGCAGTGGAACTGAAAGGCAGCCAATCAGAGGACTTCTATTCTTGTTAGGGTTTTGAGTTCTTGCAGTTATCAAATTGGTGCGAATTTCTTCTTATTTAACATGGCGCAATCTTCATTGTTATTCACAAGCTTTCAAAGGAAATTCGTATTTCATTAAGAGCAAATCCAATCTTGAGTGGAATTCGTATTTTTCAAAGGCAAATTCATTATCTTCAAAGGGAAATCGAAGTTTATTAATTTCAAAGCAACTTCAAAGATAAAATTCGAATTTCTTTAGAAGAGAAGGCGCATATCTTCAAAGCAAATTCATCCAAAACAATTCGCAAATTCCTCAAAGGCGTTTTCATAAAATCAATAAAATTCGCAAGTTCTCCAGAGATTCAAAGGCGGATTTCATATTCAAAGGCGGATTTTAATTCCTCAAAGGCGAATCCTCAAATTCAACAAAATTCGTATTTTCTTCAGAGGAAATTCGAATTTCTTCATAACCAAAGGCGCAAATTTCAAGAAGAAAATTCGTGGTTTTCAAAACAAGGCGAATTCTTCCAGTTCAAGGCAAAATCTACATCAATTCACAGAGGCGATTTTTGTTTAACATATCTTTTTGCAGATTCAAGTTCACAAATATCAGCAATCTGAAGAAATCTTGGGCGATTTTCACAAGAAGAAGACATAATAAAAACGTCTTTTTCATCCTTTCAATCACAGATTTCTCACAAAATACATTGTGCATGTTCCTAAAATTGGCGAATTTGGCAAGTCTCAGTATCTGGATCATTCTTATATAATTTCCTCGAGTTAGAAACGTGCGTTTGATTTTTCATGAATTTTTAGCTTCAGAACATTCGTTCTCGAATTGCTAATTTTCTCAAGTGGAAAATCTTTGTACAATCAAGTAGAAGTTGCATTTTCGCAAATCTGACGTTCTGGGTTGTCTTAGAATCCTTTTCTGGACAAAACCCATATCTCGGATTTTATTTAAAAATAATTCTTGAAGAGCTATTTTTTAACTCTTTCATTAGGCTATTTTTAGCTTTCAATCTTGTCGAGAATATAGTCAAGTTCAGGTCAACGAGCTAATTTTGAATCACGGTTACTCATTCCAGAATCTGAGGACCAAGCCGTCCTTACTCATGATTTCCTTGAGGTTGGTTGAAACCAGATCTTCACAAAGTATTACAGAAGCGATCTTGGAGCCAGTCAGGCCAGTTCAATCATTTCGAATAATGGCTGATCGCTTATTAGAGCCCTTCCACTTACCTATCTCAAGTTCATTGTATTGAGTATTGATAGCTTGCATTAAACATTACAATTCTACTACTACGTGAGATAGTGTCGGTTAATGGATGGGTCATTGCGGTCTCAAACCTTTGGACATGAGAAAGGAGTTTTGGCATTTCCCTCAACACTAGAAACGACCTAGTTGTTTCTATGGAAGGCGATTAATGCCTTGAAGGCATTTGATGCGATATGGACAAGTGTCGAGAAGAAGATAAGCGAAAAGATGGTTAAAACAAGCAAAACGGTGCCAAACAATGGAGTGTAGCGGTGAATACAAAAGGATAATTATCTGCATTCTAATCACACTCCTGAATCGTGTCTCAGGTCAAGAACATGCAAATGTTTTCCAGCCTTGGATGTATTACATTATTGGTCGCATCATTTCTGGGCAGGAGCATTATGACTAGGCATCCTTCATCAGTGACATTCTCCACAGGCAGATCACCGGTTTCCTAGTTGCCCATGAGTTTCACATGTGTTCATATCTCGTGTACTTGATCGCTTATCAGGGTCAGTTCCGAGGGTTAAACACCGTGGGCATCCTCAGTGTTCAGAAAGTTTACCAATATTATGATCAGCTTGAGTTCACCAGAGCTGAACGTCATTTCAAGCGTGTTCATGAGGCTTTTCTGACTTATACAGTGAGGAATTTGGACCGGGAGTTGCAGGTTCGTATCTTGGCAGTTGCTAGGGCAGCGATGGATGGATGGGCGGATTGGTTTATACAGTTCCCAACATACACCTACATCCGAGTATACGGCTTCACAGGAAATCCAGCTATGCTTCCACGTTATCCTTCGGATAAAACAATCTTTCAGGAATTCCTTAGGCAGATGCGCCCAGTGTTCCGTAAGTCTTCTTCTCGCCCGCGAGCCACCGGACCATCATAACTTTTCCTTTTCAATTTGGAATGTATTGGTGCAAATCGGCAATTGATAGTAAGATCGCTGAGAATGAGAACTTGAAAATATCTGCATCTTAAATCTCTTGGCCGGAAACGCGTGCCTATGACCTTTGGTCGTTACTCATTTCGCCTTCTTTGCGGAGGTACTATCCGAGCCTTCTATGGAGGATTCTTTGGGCAAATTAGCGGTCAAACTTCGGGTTCGCGAAGGCAGCGATTCTGACCCGTTTCTCTCTCTCTCCGATTTACGTTTTCTTGCTCCCGGAGGATATTGGGAGTTTATCATCGAATGATGAGGAAGGTTCTTTACTCCGATTTTGAGCAGGTCGATACACAACCGTTGCCAGCAGTTGATTGGTACGCCAAGGAATACGCAACGGTCAAGGAGAGGTCAAGTAGAGTTATTCAGAACAGTATACTTTATCTCGACAACAAGAAGACAAGGAGGGTAAGTGTTCCCAGAGCAGAGCCGCCAGTAGTGGTGAATCCTTCGCTACCTTCCTCGTCGAAACCTAACAAAAAGAAGAGGAGTAATCCTCCCAAAAAAGTACAAGCGCCAAACAATTCAAAGAGACGAAAACATAACGCTGATACACATCACGGGCTTGTGGAACATCTATCGAATGGAGTTGAGAGGAGTCGATTCGAACTCCTTGATGCGAGTTCGACCTCAAGCTCCTACACCAGTTTCAGAGCCTTCACCAGTCTCAATTCACATTGAATTGGATTTAGATTCTCCACCTCGCAGTGGGTCTTCTACACACTCACTCTCATCAGTACCTCCTGTCGCTAGTGCAGACCCTTCTAGTAGCATTAGCCGAGACCAATCTTGGATCGAAGCTCAGCTAGGAAGGAAGAGGAGGCAGCCATCTTATGTTCTTAATCATTCTGATTTTGACGACATTTACCAGGATGCGCCGGACAAGAGAGTCAAAAGAACATGGTTCACGTAGAGAGAAATATGACGCATGGAAGTTAATGTTGAGACTGCAGTACCTCGGAAAGAGCGTTTGGGTAGAATCTCCCGATTTTGAGTTATCCTGAGTCAACCTTAGTCATGACACCGCCGGACTTCAGGTTGATCTTCTACAAGTTGCTACGGACAGTGCCAGGGATAGAATACTGAAGGACGGAGAGGATAAGGCAGCCCTCAAGGCTGAAATCAGACAGCTTCGTCAGTATATTTCTAGCCTTGTTCATAGACCCGATGCCATTAACACACTCCCGCTGATGCTTGAGCCTCCAGCAGAGCAAAGTCAACTCAATCACTTAGTTGCATATGGCAAGCGTTTGGAGGAATGGGAGGAGGAGTTCGTTGCTAGAGGCCGTACTATGCTTACAGAGTTATATCAGTTGCGGTACAATGCACGAGAGCTCCGTCTTCGTTTTCAGGATGAGGAAAGAGATATGGCAATTAACAAACCCAGGGATGAGATCATGATTGCTCACCTGAGTGTGGCTTATGATACAGTCATGGATGCAGAGGATAGAGAGGCTATCTACTCTTGGAAGACACAATTGGTTTTCAGGGTAAAGATAGAGGACAGTTTAGCATCAGAGTTGGCTGAGAGTAGAGAACACGTCACTAGTGCACTCCGGTTTGTGAGGACTTTAGTGTCTCGCTTACCGTGCCGTTATCAGATTGAGGGTGGTGCTTACGTTGAGCTTACCGATGTTCAGTCAAGAGCTCCAGGCACCCATTCATACCATTTTCAGTGGGAGACCGTTGGCTGTAAGATTTTCGGCTTACAGTCATGTCAGCGATTGTTCGATGAGGCAACGAGGGTAGGGGCGAACTTCAGTCTCCGGATCACGCAATTTGGTGAGGATATGCGCATCGACATAGCATTCTCCGACGAGTCTCATAGCTCCGGATAGTGATACAGTTAACAATCTCGTTGAGGGATTGATTGCTCGAGATCACGACCAATAGACTTCAGTTTCCACCTCTCAGGATAGACATTACACACAGGAGTTAACTTGGTGTTACCCTTTCAAGTTAACTGGCTGTCTCACCTCATGCATATCTATTCTGAGATTCACCTTGTTTACTTGGAGTTTTATTTAGGGTTTTTCGTTAACTGATGGTAGTCTTCCAGTTAACTTGCTTTCAATAAGGACGTGCATGCTCGCACAATTGTCCATTTTTAGATTAGATGTTTCGGTTAACTGATGGTAGCTTTCCAGTTAACTGTATAGTTCACTTCATTAGGGTTTGGCAGCAAAACTTGCATGCATTGCAAGAACTGTAGATGACTCAAGGTGATTTTAGGGTTCCCTACACCTTGATGTATATAAATAAGAGCTTTTGCTCATTTGTAAATAACTTTTGCTTGAGAGAGAAATATATGCTGCGCCTACCTTGCCCTCAATATTACTCTTTTGGTATTTGTTCATGTGTCTTCACTATTGCAATTAATTGTTATGCCACATAGGGTTTCAAGAGATTGTAGTGGTGAATTCTTTCCTTAGTTTAGATAAATCTGTTTGAACATCTTTATCATTGAGATCAATTGTTATGCCACATAGGGTTTCAAGAGATTGAGGTGATAAATCTGTTTTGTGTCTATTTACCATTGTGATCAATCGTTATGCCACATAGGGTTTCGAGAAATTACAGTGATAAATCTGTTTCGTGAATCTTTATCAATATAATCAAAGGTTATGCCACATAGGGTTTCGTGAGATTGTAATGATAAAGGCTGTTTTGTGAAGACTTTGCTATTTCAATCAAGTGTTATGCCACACAGGGTTCCATAAGATTGTCTTGGTAAATTCTTAAATCTGTTTTGTGCCCAATAAGCTGGTTTAAATTGAGATGATAGTTGCGCCACCTTGCCCTCAAGTAGAGAATTTAAACCCGTTTATCGTCAGTTAGTCAAACCTTGCTCCGTTTCCTCTCGCTCTGTTTTCCTGAGGAGATTGGATAGATTAAATTTAAGTTGTAGTTAGTAGATCTGCAAAACCAGAGAAAACTCAGCTGCAACGTATAGGTTCTTTCAAGAAAGCCTTGTGCCTCTACAGCTGAAACAAAAAGACAGGACATAGTTTAGCTTATTTTCCTTTGCAAGTATTTTTGTCAAAGCACAACGAGGGAGCTTCCCCTCCTAATTTGAAGAGCACTCATTGCGTAGTGTACATAGGCTGTTCATAACAACTTCTACTCCAGAGGTGTTAGTTGTTACGCCAACAAAGACAACATAAAATACACCTTATAGGAACTCAGATTGCAATGACAACCCCAGACTCACTATACCAGCACTTGGTAAGACAAGGTAATAACAGTAAGACTCAAACAATAGATTGAATAACAATTTCTGAGCACTGTAATGTTTGTAATACTTGAGCAGCAGTTTCAGACTTGCTAATAATGCACTTTCCTCGCCTAGTAAATGATTGCAGACCAGGTTATTAACAGAATACATAAGAATAATACGCCCAGACCTGATGAACATGCTACCAGCCATAGTTTGCAAACAAAGACTCGCTGCGGACTCGGCAGCCCAAAAATATGACTTGGACTCAGGACTCGGCACGGACTCGGGAAAAGACTCGGCCAAAAAAAAAATCGTAGTTTTACAAAAAAACAAGAACAAATTAATGCATTTAGAGAACATAAGAGCCTAATTTGATTATCAAACGCTCATAATTCAAAGATTACACATGTCATATGATCATCGAACACTCAATAATTGAAATTTCATCATTCATAGTCATCAAATACTCATAGTTTCAATGTATAACAGCATCATAAGTTTATAAATGTTTACATATAATCATGTCAAAAAGAGGAAAACATTAACAACCACATCTAATCTACCTCTTCCTCTTTCCCCTCTCAATGGTACTCAATTTTGGAGGCCTAGAACTAGAAGGTGCCCGTGCTATATTATCCGAACGAGGACTAGGAGATTGATTAGGGGAAACATGATATTCAAATGTGTCTTCGTTGTCCTCCATGGCATCCAATCTTGTTGCTTCTTCTTCTTCTGTTGCTGCTCTCTCTAATTCAGCAAGATCCTCATCAGTAAGGAAGACATCAGCCTCATCATTTTGTTCATCAATAGTCCATTCACCATATGGATCAATGTCATCCAAGTCGATGGACTCGTGTGAAACACCCTCCACCTTTCTAGTTCGGAGGTGAAGGTTGTACCGAACAAAAACTAAATCATTTAGGCGCTGCTAAGCCAACCTGTTTCTCTTCTTTGTGTGAATGTTATCAAATAAACTCCAATTGCGTTCACACTTAGAAGCACTGTATGGTTGTGACAAGACACGTATGGCTAGCTTTTGAAGATTTGGTGTGCTAGCACCATAGTTCTCCCACCATAGATCTACAAAAACATGTTTAAAAAATATAAGTATTAAGCAATAAGAATAAAGTAAAAAATCTATATGTAAGAATCAAGTTTCTAATTCATTTTTTACCTGGTTGTTGTTTTCCTCTCCTTTCAATTGCTTGTTGGGAGGAAAAAAGTCTCCCCTCTGCACCCTTGTAGACCTTGAATAGATAAAAGAAAAAGTAAATCAAATATAGAAAATTCATAGATAGTCAAGGCTCAACATTGCAAATTCATAAATAAGATGTAACAAATCTCACCTCCATCTCATCAAGCACCTTATCTCTCAACTCATGATCAGGGACCATCCTATCAATGCATATGACAAGACCTTCCATGACCTTCTCATCTGCCTTCAATGTGTCTGAGAAGTAGAACTTCGGATTCAAGAAGTAGGCAAAGGCATGAATCGGCTGGTGGAGTTGGTGTGTCCATCTCCGATCAATGATGCGCCATATGATTTCATATTTCCTTTTGTTGCCGCCATAGTAACGTGATATGGCCTCTTTGGCCCTATCCATGGCCTCATAGATGAAACCCATTGGCATGCCATCTCCATCCACCATACGAAGAACCCTCACCAAAGGTTCTGTCACCTAATAAAATGAAAACAAATGTTAAATTATGACAAAATTAACCCCTCAAAAAATAAAAACAGCAAATAGATTATCATGTATATTTTTTTTTTGGTGTGATTGCTACTTACCCCCATCAACTCCTCTCCATTTTTGATGAATGTCTCATAAAAAACTATGGAAACAATCCTCTCCCCTTTAGGTCTATTGGAAAAAGAGGACTCCTTCCAAGCATCGGACACGAACATTTGCTTGAGATGACCAATGGCACCAAGAATGTTTTGCAATGTGAGGAAGTGGCTAGCAAATCTTGTCACTCTAGGTCACACAAGGTCCTTGCCATTTGTGAATTTCCTCATCAAAGAAAGCACCCAAGTATGGTTGTAGATAAATTTTGTAACAATTTTTGAATCTTCAACCACTCTTTTGACCCATGAAATCTTCCCAATGTCCTCTAGCAACAGGTCCAAGCAATGTGCAGCACATAGAGACCATGCAATTGTGGGATACCTCTCCATAAGTAGTCTACCTGCAGCTACATATGCAGCTGCATCGTCCATGATGATTTGGACAACATTATCAACTCCAACCTCCTGTACCACCCCATCTAATAGATTGCATAAAGTCTCAGCATTTTTAACTTCATGGGAGGCATCTATTGATTTTAGGAACACCAATCCACCATTAGAGGCTACTAAAAAGTTAAGGAGAGTTCTATTTCGTCCATCTGTCCACTCATCAGATAAAATGCTACAACCTTTTCTTCGCCAAAATTTCTTTTGCTCATCAACCACAAGTCGTGTATTCTTTATGGCTTCCTCTAGCAATGGCCCACTCAAATCTCTAGATGATGGGGTCTTAAACCCCTTTCCTGCAACTGCAAGGGCGTTCACCAAACCTTCCCAATATGGGTTGTTTGCAACATTGAAAGGTAGATTATTGTAGTACCAAAAGTTTGCAGCAGCCATCCTAGCTTCATGATGCTTTTCCTTATTCCAACCGGTACCTTCAAGTGAAGGTTGTGCTCTTGGAACATTATGTGGAATGAAATAATTTGGTCCTGATGAAGGACCCTGACTAGCACTAGCAGTAGAAAAGGAACCATCAGGACTCTCACCAAAAGATGAATGTGGAGCACAGATGCTTGGACTTGTAGTACCATGGGGCATAGATAGTGTAGAATGGGATCCAGTTCCACTCATCACTGCTGCTAGGGCATCCTTTGTTTTTTGTCTTTCATATTTTTTTAGCTCATATTTAGCAAGAAGGGCCTTCATCTCTCTAATAATCTCAGGAGTAGTCTTAGGGCATCCCTCCACATTTTGCCCAGGTATTCTTGCAAGGTGGTATTTTAATCTGTTTATCCCTTCTGTCATCCATTTCTTGCATTCATTACATGTCACTTCACCTTTTTTATTTCTTGGTATTCCATACTTCCATGCAGGTCTTTTCTCATTCCCTTTGGATTTGAAGACGACGTTGCTGTTTCAAGATCAACATGGAAAAAAAAAAATCAGCTAGGGTTTGCTAAAAAATCAGCAAATAAATGTGATTCAAAGTTTCAAACATTTGCAAAAGAAAATCTGAAAAAGAATGCAAAACCAAGCTAGAAATAGTAAGAATTAGGCTATTAAGGAAAATAGAAAAAAAATTGGCAGCATTTCCCCTTATTTTTCTTGATTTTTTTGATTTTGAATGCAAGAAAACAAAAAAAAGAATTGTTAGATCACTTACTTGGCTCTATTTTGATCTTTTAGTTTGTTCTCCTTGCTTCAATCAACCCCAAATCAATTTGCAAACCTGTATTTCACAACTGAGAGTGTTAAAATGAAAAAAATAAAAAGAAACATGGGTTTTTAACCCATTTTAAGACTCATCCGAGTAGGAGAGTCTTGGGTCGGGACTCCTGAGTCCGTGGCGAGTCTACTCGGTTGGCCCACAGACTCCCAAGTCCGTGGCGAGTCTGCAGAGTCCAGCCGAGTTTGCAAACTATGCTACCAACAATCAAATAAGAGCTCAAAACTCAATGAATGCTCCAGAATAGTTGCAGACTTCAGACAACAGTCTGAGATCACCAAATAAGGCCACGACCAGCTAAACTCCTTGACTTTGCCTTGAGAAATGGCTATGACCCAGCACTAGGGTTTCCTGTAGCACAACACTGTAGCATGGTATTGTAGCGCGACACTGTAGTGACGGTACAGTAGCATGCTTTAAAAAATCATTGCCTTCACTAAAAATGCAAACTAGTTCTTGATTTGATCGCCATGAAGGAACACATCATTCAAACCAATATCCATCGTGATACCTCTTTTCATTTCAAAACTATGAGCAAAAATATAAGCTTTAGTTTTAGAAACAAATTGCCCAGAAATCACAAACTTCACTACTAAACTTCACCAAATCAATGCAATGCCATCACAAGCCAAAAACTCTCGAACCCACTTCAAAAATGATCAGGGTTACCTCAAGTTTCCGAGACAGGGACGACAGGATGAGTCCCCAAGTTTCCGGTTTTTGAGGCCAAATTTAGGGACGACAGGGGACGGCTATATAAAATATAGAAAACTTTAAAATATATAGGGAAACATTAAATATTCATATGAAAACTGTTGATGATAGTAGTGTTGGGCTTCTACTTCCAGCCCAAATTATTCATTGAAGAACAAATTAAATGAGTAGCCTATAGCTATTTAATTTGTCAATGTGACTTTTGGTGAAGAGGCCCTTCACCATAGATAATAATATTATTTATTATTGTTAAGTTAATGTGGCCGACTTCTTATTTTTTGCCACCCTTTATGGAGTTGCAATGTTTCACATGAGGCCGACTTCCCTTCTTGAAGGGACGCGAACTTCTCTCCTTCATGTATATATTAGAGATGCTCATTGTTGATTATACATTTCATTATTCATTACATTCCTTCATAGTGCGATTTATAAGAGAAGTGCGAATTCAATCAAGTGCAGATCGAAGTCTCAAGAAGGCTGAAGTATTGTGTTCAAAGAAAAGTGATATTACCTTCAGTTATTGCATCTAGTTTTGATGCTGTTGTGTGGCCTCTGAATCGGCCTCATTGTAAAGAAGATAATTGTTTCATATTCAATATATGCTGTGTTATTGTGTCTGATTTTGAATTAAATTCGGCTTAGCTAATCTGATCATAAAAACGAACATGGTATCAGAGCGGGTTAAGTAAAGATCCGATTAGGTTTGGCTAAGCAGTATAAGCCAGATCCAGAAAGAGTCAATCTCAGATTGGTAATATATGTTTGGTAGTCCCTGGAGACCATAGGAGTCCAAATGTTGCTGGAAGCTGCTTCACAAAGAGTTCGAATAATCTAAGTCAGACAACACTATTTTCTTTGAGTTTGATTCTAAAGATTGTCGTCATATTCAGGATTCACGTGTTCTAGTCATTGGATTTGATATCAGCTATTTAGGTGGGTGATTAGAGCCGAATTGTGGTGGAGCCACAGGGTCCCGCTATCTCTCACATCTTGATTCAAGAAGTCACGATTCTTATAGAAGAGCACTTCTGGGTAGAGTCGCTTGAGGCATCAAAGCATATTGTTCATTGTCAGGCACGAGGACCTTCCTTCGCTGCTTCCAAATCATAGGGGACGGAACAATTGAAGTCTGATCACTTGTTGACTCTTTCCGTGGGGCCACTGAGCTTGTTGAAGAGTTCGCTCATTTGAATGGAGCTTCTAGATAAACTCTCGATGCTTCCTCTGCCATGAAGGGGACGGAATGTGATTTGTGCCTAGCCTAGTTGTTCGATGCTTGTCAATCGATCCCGATGGGTTTGATGATCTCGCTTGGATTAGTTCCTGTGAAATGCCTTCCGAATGAATATTTTGGATTGTGCTCTTTTAAGAGACCTTCTTTATTTCATTCTTGTTGATTAAAGATGTTACTGATTGGCGCAGAAGGCATGGGTAGTATTAAAGTGTGAGTAACTCCTGGGCTAGTTTCGCTTGATGTGAAGCTGTGTCTTTCAAGTTACTATTCCATTGCTTGTTTTGAGTTCTGGGTGTGCAGAAATTCGTTGAGCCACGTTTATGGAAAGAAGTCGTGATAACTCATTTTTCACTCTTTTGATTCCTTTAACTCCATCGCATGAGTATGGGAACAAAATCAATTCAGACCTCAAGAAAGATAAGTGACCTGAAAAGTGTTTAAGTGCAACACTTAAGGAGATCCTGATTTTTATCAAGATAAGTATCTTTTTGTTGTTTATATTTTTTATGTGAAACTTAGTCTGCTGAGTTGTGCAGATTTGATAATGTTTGGTTGATCATGTGTGTAGTAAAGATCGTGTTTTCTCTTGAATTGTGATCCCTGGGATGAGATCCTTTGGAAACACCTTTCATTCATTGTGAGATGTTCATGCTAGTTGTGAAAATTTCTAAGTGTGACTCAGAGATGAAAAGAGAATTGCAATCTCAATTGTGATTGGTTGATCACATCGATAACATTCTCTTTGTGCATGGACTATGATGGTACCTTGAGAGGCCTTATTCTATGTTGCATAATGTGTAAGAAATCTGAGTTGAGCAGATTATCTTTTGTTTTTACTGAGATTAGCACTCTCGAGAGGAGTAAAAAGATGGAAGGAAGATATATCATAATTCAATAAAGATAAGTTTCTTTATCCCTTTATTCTGATCCTTTGATATTTGCTACTTATAGGTTGATTCTTATATATAAACTATTAAGAGATAAGTATTTCATGTTTTGATTAATGTTCATAAATCTTTTATGTTCTATAACATTGGGATATTGAATCTTGTATACTTCTAGCTTTGGTACTTCTCCTTGAAGATGGTTTTATAAACTATTAGTAATCTCTCTAAAATGCTTCCAAGACGGATCGCTTGAGGCATCCTGTGAGGAAGTCATGTCGACTGGGGACATGATCAAGCTTGAGTTGATGACTGGAGACATCTCTTGAAGACGAAGAACCTATTCAGGTTGTCATTGTGATCAGTTACTTTGAAGAGAAGGAGAGGATTCGAGGCTCGAGTTGAGAGCATGATCGGGAAAAGGATTGAGGTCATGAGATCTATCAATGATAGGATTTCACTTCCAGAGGATTTCTTTGCAATCTCTGAGGCAGGGATCAAGAGGGAGTTCTGTGATTCACTAAGATGAAGTGTAGGTTGTAGTATTGCAAGGCCAATGCTAAAGTCCTTGGAAGACCTCTTTAGTTGCTGAGAACAGAATTGCACAAGATAATCTATCTGGATTTGACATTGGTAGCTCCGCAAACCTATTCAGAATAGAGTGATCTGGGTTGAGGTCAAGGAGGACAATCCTGAACTCTCTACAGTATCGGAGGTGTGCGTTGGAAAACATTTCTCTAAGGCAAGCGTTGCAGGCAATCTTGGACGAAGAGGTCAAAAGGTTGATGCAAGTACTTGAAGATTCAGAGGGAGCCTACTAAACCTGAAGAAGATGGTGATCTAGTTGATCGTGGTTCTTTATGTTGATAATTTATTTCTTACTGGAGAAGATCACCTCATTATCAAATGCAAGGAGGAGTTAGCTTCTGAATTTGAAATGAAGGATCTTGGTCTCTTGCTCTACTTCCTTGGTTTAGAAGTATGGTAGAAGCCGAATGAGTTCATTCTGAGTCAAGGCAAGTATACTATTGACATCTTGAAGAGATTTGGTATGATGGTTTGCAAATCCATGTCTACGCCTTTGGAGAAGAACTTCTAGAAGCTTAAGGAGGCTGCAGCTAGTTCAGATCTGGTGGATCCTACTATGTACAGACAGTTGATTGGATCGTTGATGTATCTAGTCAATACTAGACCAGATATTTGCTATAGTGCACTTAGTCAATTCATGTATGAACCAAGGCAAATACATCTAGTTGCACTGAAGCATATTCTGAGATACTTGCGTGGCACAGTTTGGTATGGCTTGAGATATTCTTCTGGTGTGGACTTGAAGCTGCATGGTTATACTGATTCTGATTGGGCAGGATGTGTTGTTGATCAGAAGAGCACCTCTGGATGTTGTTTCAATTTGGGGTCTGCGATGATCTCCTGATGTAGCAAGAAGCAGTCTTCAGTGGCACTGAGCACTGCAGAGGCCAAGTACATTGTAGCGTGTGTGGCAGCTCGAGAAGCAGTGTGGCTTCGAAAGCTCCTTGCAGGATTGTTTAGACAATCATTGGAGCCGACTGTCATTCATTGCGATATTCAAAGCTGTGTGAAACTTTCTGTCAATCCAGTGTTTCATGACAGAACTAAACATGTTGAGATCAAATACCACTATATTAGAGATATGGTCTTGAGGAAAGCAATCCAGTTGAGATACATTAGCACTGATGAGCAGACAGCCAATATTCTCACCAAGCCTCTCCAGAATAAAGTTTGTGTACTTTCGATACAAGCTTGGAGTTGTGGAGAATGAAGCCCTAGTTGAGAGGGGGTTTCAACATCAGTGATCTTCTGTGATTTGCTTTAATGCATTTCTCTCTGTGAGAGAGATTTGAGGTGCAAGCCCTTGTTAATGCATTTCTCTTTGTGAGAGAGATTTGAGGTGTAAGCCCTTGTTTAATGCATCTCTCTGTGAGAGAAATTTGAGGTGAAAGCCCTTGTTTCCACCCTCTAGGAGTAGCCATAGTGGATGTCATGTGTGTGACTCCATGGCAACATCATGTGAGAGAGTTTGTGATGATTTCTTGTACTTGTGCTTTTCACCCGTTGGGAGTAGCCATGGTAAACGTCATGATGATGTGACAACCACGTTGAGTGATTCCATGATAGGCACTTGTGCACATTTACCATACGTGGGAGTAGCCATGGTGGTTGATATCACGATGAGGTGATATGTTCCTTTTCCTACATATGGGAGTAGCCATGGTGGTTGACATCATGATGAGGTGATGTGTCTTGTACAGCTGGAAGTATTCCTCCCTAGTTGAGAGGGAGTGTTGATGATAGCAGCGTTGGGCTTCTACTTCCAGCCCAGATTATTCATTGAAGAACAAATTAAATGAGTAGCCTAACGGCTATTTAATTTGTTAAGGTGACTTTTGGTGAAGAGGCGCTTCACCATAGATAATAATTTATTATTGTTAAGTTAATGTGGCTGACTTCTTATTTTTCGCCACCCTTTATGGAGTTGCAATGTTTCACATGAGGCAGACTTCCCTTCTTGAAGGGACGCAAACTTCTCTCCTTCATGTATATATTAGAGATGCTCATTGTTGATTATACATTTCATTATTCATTACATTCCTTCATAGTGTGATTTATAAGAGAAGTGCGAATTCAGTCAAGTGCAGATCGAAGTCTCAAGAAGGCTGAAGTATTGTGTTCAAAGAAAAGTGATATTACCTTCAGTTATTGCATCTAGTTTTGATGCTGTTGTGTGGCCTCTGAATCGGCCTCATTGTAAAGAAGATAATTGTTTCATATTCAATATATAAGTGATATATTGTTGCTGGGTTTTTTTCTCCCTCAAGTGGAGGGTTTTTCCAAGGTATATGCTGTGTTATTGTGTCTGATTTTGAATTAAATTCTGCTTATCTAATCTGATCATAAAAACTAACAAAAACAAGGATAAAGCATGCATATATACAATATAGAAACTTAGCTTATAACATTTTTGTTAAGAATTCATTGCCAATATAGTTTTTTTTCAACTACGATATGAAAATCAAAATAAAAAGAACATGGTACATTGCTGCCATCCCCCTGGCCGTTTCCAGGACGGGGACCGGGGGGTTTAGACCCGGGGATGCGTCCCCAAGTAACACTGAAAATGTTAAAAAATCTTCATCTCAAAAATCTGTATTTGCAATTTTGTAGCTCAAATGAAACCCCTGTGTGAGAGCTCCAATAATCCTTCATGATGTGGTCTTTCACACACGAAGAGGGGATCTTTGATGAGGTTTTTGTCTTAGCAACGTCTAGTTCAAACTCTCAAGCTTCCATAGCTTTGGGAGAATGCACGACAAGATTCAAATCCCCAAAAACATCCTAAAAAATGAAGCTCTTACTTTCCTTATATCTCTTCTCATTTCCCATGCTAGAACACTTTAGCTTTTGTTTTAAATAATATTTAAATATTTTCTTTCAATAACTTGGGCGCCCAAAGTATATGCTCATTAAAAAAATGTAACTTAAAATCTTTTAACTTCAACATTAGCTTTTTATTTAAAATTTAACTCATTTCTTTTCATAGGCGTCCACCCCCTTAATGTGCATTATAAAATACTTTTAAAGCTCTTTTAAAAACACTAGGCATCAAGGTATAAAAATGTCCCCTTCATGACCCTCAGCCAATAAATATAAAGTTACTTCATTAAATCCAATTTCAAAGGAGAAATAAAATATTAAAATGTCTCAACCTTAGAAACTGATGCCTCCACTGAGAAATTCTGCTGATAGACAACCCTGACTGGGTCCAACCTGCTCTGGATGACTTACTATTTTTAGAAAGTCCTAAAAATAGTAAGTAGCGCTCTAAAACTTGAAACGGAGGGAAACTGAGGAGCTCCAAAGGGCCTCACTAAGGACAAAAGCATAGCACTAGACCCCCTGCTAAAAATAGCACTTACTAAAAATAGTAAGTGTATCATAATCAACCACACCAAAAGAGGATGTCGTAAAATGGGGACATTACTTGCAACAAGAGATTTGTTGGTGAGAGACTTTCAGTTTCTTTAATCTTTTAAGTGTGGTCTCTTAGTTTAATCAGAGATTTACAATTAGATATAGAATATGGTTTGAATTAATAGTTTGAATTCTTTTATTTGTGTCCTATGTTAATTTGTACACAGAATTCAGTAACTTGGGATCCAAAATGAGGAAAACTTGGCAAAAAATCAATAAACTATAACATAAGCGACATAGTGCATAGAGCTTAGAAACAATCATAATACATAAACAATTCCCAATTATAAAATAAACAAGTAGGATTTTTAAAAACTATTATTTTACTTTTATTTGAGAGGATTTATGTAAAAAGTATATGGTTAGCCCTAAAATAGTAGGCAAGTGCAACAGTCATGAAACATGATCTATTTTAGGGTTGACCCATTTATACCAAACTCTCAATGGGATATAATTAAAAGAAAATCTAAACCCTCATTAGTGTTTAATTTTTAACTAAAAAATTAATCCATTCAAAGTTAGACTGGAAAAGTTAAAATGCCTTATGGCTTTAATACCAAACTAAAAAATTCCAATTGTCCTGTGCTTTTATTTTTTTTCCTCTTAAGCATAAAATGAGCCAAATAAAGGAAAGGTATACAGTGAAAAAATTTCAGAACGACTGTTTGAAAAGCTTGGGAAACAACAGTGCAAATGATCCTGGTGGTGACTTCTTGGGCTTAATTGTGAGTGTTTGGAGTGTAATGCTACCATGATTACTCAGTATTTGATGAAGCAAGATTTTAGAGCATTTATTTATTTTTCGAAAAGAGTATGCTTTGACTTCAAAGAAATTTCTTTTGCTAAAAGCTGGGAACAAGAAGATTTAGCTTACTTTCAAAGCTCTACAGGTTGCTTTCTTTTGTCATTGTTCAATTGAACAGTACCTATACTTTTGCCTAACATTGCTTCATAGCATGTTCATTACAAACATAAGCTGTCCCAGAGCAAACAATATCTGAATCTGATAATAAACAGTAAGTACAAACCTTCAGTTCCAAGTTTCTACCTTTCTTGCCGGAGGAGGAATCTTGAGCACCATTGGGTTTTTTTGAATCTGCAATCTGTTGACATGAATACAGTAACCAATCTGCCTTAGTACTTTAGCTCCTGAGTCGTAATAATCAATTCATTCTTCTTTTTAAAAAATCTTTTGGCCCTGAATACAGTTATCCTTGAAACTTCAAAAATCACGAAACATTTTTTGGGAGGGTTCCAACCTTAGCAAGCGTCCTGGGAATAATGGGTGGTGGGTCCCTTCTAGTTGGCAATAGCTTGGGGATGTTTTGTACCTATCCTCCAGATCCCAATGCACAAGAAACTCTGAAACAGACCCCCTGGACCCCGGGATCCTTTTGTGCAACTCTGGTAAGAAAATAAACAAATAATGTGAATATAAAACTGATGGATTCAAGTTTTATTTTGGATTTGGAGAAATAGATTTTCATTTAATTGAGTAGTTTCATGGTTAACTTATTTAATATGTTTACAGTGTCTATTGGGAGATCATTAACATTTTTTTTTTGTTATCAGTAAAGCCTTAGAGAAAGCGATTAGTAATGAAAGAATTCAAGAGGCCTTAGGAGAGCCAATCACGAGGGGTGCATGGTATAATGCAACTTTGGCACTGGCTAATAAGAAAAACTCGGTATCATGCACATTTCCTATTATTGGCCCAAAGGGACGTGGAATCCTTCAGGTGAAGGCAGTTAGCTGTAGAGGTACTGCTATATTAACTCATCCTACTGAATCTCGCATTTTTTATGATGTCCATTACTCAGTCGCTCCAAAAGAAAAACGGAAAAAATACTCTTTTTTTTAAAATGTAGGACAGTGAGTGAGTGGAATGAAGAGAAACAAACTAATAAAATCCCACAACTTCATCTGTATACTTTTTAGTTTGTCATTTTATGATTTTCATTGTGACAATTGAGTTAAAATTTAAATAAAAATGACGCAATTTTAAAATGTTCTTTTTGTGATATTAGATAATACTTTTGTTATTTGCTTTTTAAATTGCAGATGTCTATTGCTTGGATGACTATTCATTTGTAATTAACCTTTTGCAGAGGAGAACATTTGTAGAAGTCAAAACCTCATAGAACACTTTTTTTCTTTCTTTCACCTTCCAGTTAGTGCTGAATTGGCACATGTTTTATCCTTGATTTTTCGAACCTAGTCTGACAACTGCACTATGATAGAATGATTTGTGGAATGTTGGACCTCAAAACTACTTGACTGAAATAAATGGCAAATGAACAACCCTCGGTTACATGTGGGAAAGTACCCAAGTGGGAGAAATGAAATGGGCAGCATATTGTTGGAGGAAAGAATTTGTTGCCCATGGATTTTATGAAAAATTTAAATGTCAATTTTCATGTGCTGGTCTTTAACTGAACCTTCAAAAGAATGTACCAGAATGGAAAGTCAACATATGGAATACTGGAGACCACAATTTAATAATTATAAACAGATGTACAGTTCAGAAACATGTTTTGTAAACCTGTATTCTGGTTTAATAGTGTGTAAAATGCAGATTTTTGTTGTCTTAATGGTGCTTAGAAGAAGCAATTCTAACCGAGGGCCTTATGCAGACAACATTGAATATTAATTTGTAGCAGCTAACAAAACTCCAGACAAATCCAGCTGAGTGAGTGAAATTGTGAGAAGTTTGAGTAATTTCGAATATATTCTTTTGGACAGACCCTAGTCATCAAGTGTTGGGATTGATCTGATCATTAAAAGATGTTTGGATTACAATGTCAATACATCTTCTGTCCACAACTTAAAAGTGATCATAATATTAAAGAACTATAGTCCACTGAGGCCGAAATTGAAATATGAACATGGATACTATTATTGTCTGAAAACATGATATGTGCATAAGATCATTCCATCCTATGAATCGGAAAAGAGATTCTCAACATGTAAATGTCTAGTTGCAAGTTTGTGTTTGGGGTTTGGTTTTACTGGTACAATGATTTTTTTACCTAGGGTTCAATATGGCTGAGTTTGGCTGTGCAATATATTATATATATAAATTATAATATATAATAAATATATTATGTTATAAACTTATAAAGTAATTAAATATAAATTCTTTCTGGCACTGAGCTCATGAATGAGAGTCCTGTCCAATTACCCTACAGACATCTGTCATCCTTTCTATTATCAAGTTTTTAAAATGCTGATTTCATAGAGAGTTGATCTGGGAAGAAATGGAAGGTTCAGCTGTTTATACTGTCCAGACCTCACTATTATATTGTGGAATTGCACAAAGGCCTGTGATCTGAGGGTATTCCTCTGGAGGAAGTGCTCCTGGCTTATTTCTAGGAGGGAGATCAGTATGTCAGGCCCTCCTGTGGCTTTCTCTACAAAATTATTGGCTCCGCACATGTTGCTGCGTGGAAAGATGACTTTGATTCTGCTTCACTCGTTTCGTTAATGAGGTTTCAAAACTCAGTGGCATTTATGAAAGAAACTTAAAAAAGTTACAGAATTCAACAGCAGTTTTTTTTTCTATAATTCTTTACTGCAAGCATTTGAAATTTATCTGCACGAATTTTGAAAATTTATGGAGTATGACCAAGGCATGCCCTGGGTTCTCCCAGGACTAGACCCCCAGATCCATTTGGGCTGGTTAGTGGGGCAGGTCTGGGTGTGGGGCCTGGATGCTATGTCCCTGGTAACATAGGTGAATATATGTGCAGGAGAAGGAAATGCTTGTTTGGATTTGGCCCATAAAGGATAAACTTGGAAAATTTCTGAATATTTGAGACTTGGAAGATATTATGTTCTCCAACAAAAGATATATTCAGTGCCAAAATTGATTCTAGCACCAAAAAAGAGTTAGTTCCAAACAAGAAGTTGGACTCGACAAAGTCTTTACACCAAAGTAGTGCTAAAATTTAATGTTACTGGTTTCATGCTGAAAAGCCCTTGTTCTGGGTCCATTTAGCAGCTGACCTGGACAGAACCAGGGCAAACCTGTCTGAAAAAGATCCGTCTTTAACTTTTAAATTTTTTTCTAGCTGCTTTAATTGTTTCCACTGTTGAATATTCCTTTTGGCGCCCCTCTGTGCCCTCACCAGAAACAAAAAGTCCCTCAAAAACACCAATTTCAGATGCCTCAGAAACAGTTAATGATTTTGGTCTCATTTATGCTGAGAACTGTAGCTTGTGATTGCGGTGTTGGTCCAGCACATTGTGGTGAAGCCCTTGGTTGTGCTGCCCACGGGTGTACATTTAGATCCTGCCTTCGACCAATGTAGTGCCAAGAGTTGTAGATGCAGAAGCCCCTAGCAATTAGTATAAGGAGGCAAGATCAATGGAGATGAATTTTCCTTTGCATTTGCTGCCCTTATTCATTTCTTGGCTTCCAGCATTTGAAGGTGATTGCTATTCCTAAGAAATGGCTGTGGTTTGACCACCACGGGGATTCTCTTCACCAGCACCATTAAACATGTTTTACTTTTTAGTGCCCTTGTCCATACAAAGGGGGATTAATTTCTAATATTAAAGTCCATATGATCTTATAAAACTTTTATGGTTGTTTTGTTTATTAGATGAATGTTGTGTGGCTATTTAAAGTTAAATTTCAATTTTTAGGCTGCAAATGTGTAAATATTTATATGGATGAACCCAAAACAAACCCAACCCTCAATTTTTTTTGTTGCCGAATCTGTGTATGAACCTGAACTAATAACTTAGCTAAAATTCGCTTAGATAGACATGATACCTAAATCTTATTTGGTGCCAAGTTTGTCTTCAATGCCAAATGAGAAAGTTGTTATTGTTGAGTAGGAAGCCAATTTTGTGCCACCAAGAATGACATTAGCATTAAACTTATTGGCACCAGAAGACTGGTTAGTGCACCAGAGGCTGTGTTTGGTGCCAACAACAAATTTTGATGAGCTTTGGGAAAGGTTCTAGTTTTATTTTTACTTTAGTGTTTTTGTTGTAGAAGATGCGTTAGCACAACTTTCTTTCTGCTCTTAAGTTGGATGTGTTCCATTGACTCTAGGTCATTTATGGACAGCATCACACTTTATTTCTTCTTAGTTTTGAAGAGTTTTACATTTTGAAAGTGAGTGTCTTGTTTTAACTTCTTCTCCATTATAACATATCATTCATACAACTCTTTCCTATCAACTTATAGTATGCAAACCTTGAGGATGTCTTCTTGTGATTGTTATATCCACATTCATAATTTTTGCAACAAACTATTTTCCTTGCTTCTTTGAAGGAATTTTATTTGGAATATTTAAAAAATTGGTTTTGTAATAATGTGGCTTTCTATAAAGTATTATTAAATGGCTTTGTTTTAAAAATTGGTTCTGTTAGAGACATTAGATTTTCACAGTCCATAGTAAATAGGGGAGAGGGGCCAGTAGTCATGCGGGCTAACTTTGTCAACATGTAGCGATTGACTGGAATATCATAGGACCTTCATTTTTTTTTTGAAATGTGGACTAGCCTCTTATCTATCTATAACTAAGGTTTGGAGGTGTGACTTATCACGCAACTTGCCGCATCAGCACATCTATTGAGAAGTGTCCAAAATTTGACTTTTTAAAGATTCGACCAAATCTTAATCATAGTAGTTGAACAAAAAAATATCATTTGTTGCTTGTAGAATATCATATTTTTATTTAAAATAAAACTTGTATGCAACCTAAATGGACCAAATACCTATTGGTAACCATAAATCTTTGTTATCTCTACCTTTTATATTCAACACAAATGGACCAATAGTTGAACACATAAAAATTATTTGTTATAAAAATAACACATAATTATTTAATTTACAACTTATGTCAAACAAAAATGGACCAATAGTTGAACACTAAAACTTTTTGAAAATCCTTCACATTTATTAAAAAAATAGGGGAGAGGGCCCAGTAGTCATGCGGGGTCCAATAGTCGCGCACTCAATCGTAATTATAATACCCAATAGTTGTTTATATAATGTCTAATAGTTGTGATTTGACTACCCATAATTAAACAAAATGTATGCTTTTGATCTAAAAAGCAACCAATCATGTGATACCACATCAGCGCTCAACTACTCATGATGTAATGCACAAGTATTGGTCTCACTATTTTTTTGGGGCTTTTTTGGACACCTTGACAAAAAACATGCTGATGTGGCATCATATTTGATGATGTGGCCCGGAAACCTTAGTTATAAGCAGAGAACTTGCCAAGTAAGCTGCTGTAAAAAATTGGGAGTGATTTGAAATTTTGACGTAGGATAATTAGAAGTGTGAAGTTAGGGTGCACGACTACTGGACCCTCTCCCCTACATGGTATTTATTGTGCTCACCTTTTAAATTTGTGATAGGACAAACTATTAATATTAAATACTCCAATGCTTGTACATTGCTACCCCAAAAGTTGTACACATAAGAACAATATTTGTTCACTATGATAGCAATACTTGTTTAAATGAGTGTCTTATTTTATCAAATGAGCATTTAATTTTATAAATGACACACTTATAGTGGATAGTTTAGATATTTTATTTGAGACAAAAAAATATTTATTTCACTTGTTCATGTATGTATTTATGTTTTTTTTTTACTTGAACTATTGGTCCCATAATGTCACATATTTGGTATTAGGGGAGAGGGGCCAATAGTCGTGCGGGCCAACTCTGTTAGCATGTAGTGATTGACTGAAATATCGTAGAACCTTCGTTTTTTTTTTGAAATGTAGTGTGGCCTCTTATTTATCTATAACTAAGGTTTGGAGGTGTGACTCATCATGCAACTCGCCACATCAGCACATCTATTGAGTGTCTAAAATTGACATTTTAAAGGTTTGACCAAATCTTAATGATGGAACCCCCAATAGTTGAACAAAAAAATATCATTTGTTGCTTGTAGAACATCATATTTTTATTTAAAATAAAGTTAATATAAACCTAAATGGACCAAATACCTATGGATAACCATAAATCTTTGATATCTCTAACTTTTATATTCAACACGAATGGACCAATAGTTGAACACAAAAAAACTATTTGTTGTTATAAAAACAACACATAATTATTGAAAATATAACTTATATAAAAAAAAAATGGACCTATAGTTGAACACTAAAACTTTTTGAAATCCTTCACATTTAATGGGAAAATACATGTTATTTATTGTGTTCACCTTTTATATTTGTGATATGACAAACTATTAATATAGAATACTCCAATGCTTGTACATTGCTACCCCAATAGTTGTACACATAGGAACAATATTTTTTCACAATATAACAATACTTGTTTAAATGAGTGTCTTATTTTATTAAATGAGCATTTTATTTTTTAAATTATACACTTATGGTGGATAGTTATGAATTTTTATTGGAGACAAAAAAATACTTATTTCACTTCTTCATGAATGTATTTACGTTTTTTTTATATAACATTTAGAGGTTCTCATGTGTTCAAGTATGGGTCCACTTTTGATCAACATTTGGTTATTTTTTTATTTACATTTGAACTATTTATTTACAATATATAGTATAAATATGCAGTAAGACTGGGTATTATAATCACAATTGACTGCACAACTATTGGACCCTGCACAACTACTGGCCCCTCTCCCCTATTTTGATTAATATGTGAAATGAATATATACAAGATATAATATAAATTTATTTTAGTATTGATATGAATAATCACAATTGAGTGCACGACTATTGGACCCTGCACGACTACTAGCCCCTCTTCCCTAATGCATGTAATTTCTGGATTCAACTGTGTAAGATTATTTTGCATCAAAAATACAATAACGTTTTGGATCACACTCTCCGATCCATCATCAGGATGAAGAGCTGGAGGAGAAAAATGGATGTTTGCAGACCGAGTCAAGGTAAAAAGAGAGGGGGAGAAGGGGGGCAGGGCTTGCACACGGTTCAAGGCAAAATGCAACAATAGAAAAATAAAATTAAACGCTGAAATTGGGACAAGGGAAAGAGAAAAATTGAGAAAGCAAGGAAGGGGGGGAAGAAACAAAACCTGAAAACCTTAACCAAGAGATTAATCTTAACTTTAATTCTATATATCTTATATTTTATATAAGTATGTACTATTATGTAATATGTATAATATATAGAATCCTATAGATTAAAAACAATCTTACACAGTTGAATCGAGAAATTACATGCATTATTAACTGGTTCTGTTGACAAGCTGATTTCTTTATCTTGCAGTGTATTTCCCATCATTTTAAGCAGGGTACAAGTTGTAGACTCCAGATTGCATATTTAGTTAATTTGATATTTGAAACCTTAAAGAATGTGAATTATTATGGTCATATTCTCTTGGATTGAATTTTATATGGATTATTTTAAAAAAATTGGTTTGTCGTAAGGTGGCTTTCTATTGAGCTCGATTTAATTAAGATCATACATGTTTATTTGATATTTAAAAATGAGTTTTTAAAAAATGGAAAAAAAGCTCCATTCATTTTCTGATCAGCAAATAAAATTGATGCATTTGCTTCAAGATTATTTCTATATTCTTCTTCTTTCCGTGGAAGTGTTTTTGGTCATGTTAAACATGTTTCAAGTTGGACTTTTCTCAAAATCAGACAAAAACTGTTCTCTTGCTTTGCGGTCTCTCACCTATACCAGATTTGAAGCTTTACATTGACTTATATCTTCATATCTGTACTTACCGTACATGAAACACTGTTTGCATACATTTAGGCATGCTTTTATTTTTATATGGCGTTAGTGCAGTTGCGAGAATGCAAGGATAGATACTTTTTGAAAGATAACCAGTAAAATTTACCTGATTGATAAGCTATGCCAAATAGAACTGTCAAGGGTTCAGATGGATTCCTTATGCAGTGATTTTCCTGGTGTTATACTCATTTTTATTACATTTGATGCCAATTTATATAACTTTGAAATTTCCTTTGTGGGAAATTGATGAATTGTTACATGTTTTGATTTTTTGTTTAACAGAAAATAACTGGCATGACTATTTGCCCGGGTACCTGCGATGGGAAATCGTTTTCTTGGAAGCACTTGTACATGCTCCAACAGATGAAGAAGACACACATACATTTCGGATAAATCTAATGAAAAATCCAAGTTTGTTAGAAAACAAAGATTGCAAAGAATGCAAACTCGTGACCTCTTGACCAAATTCTGATTATGAATACGGGAAACAGGAAACTAGAGTTATATAATAAATGGTGGAGTTGAAGAATTGCCAATAAATTCAGCACACTATGAAGTTTGTGATCAGACCCATCTAAGCAATTTTTAATTTTCCACTTGGATGAAATCTACAAGGCGGATGCTGTACAATGTGAAATGATTAGAAATTGGGCGAGATTTTGCCTTCGATTGAGAATATATTTGTAGTGCAATGTCAACCATTCTAACATTCTTGCGATCAAAAGCTGTGTCTGAAAGTTCAGTTGAATATTTATGTACTGAATTACCACATTAGGGGGTTTGCATGTGATGTTGCTCTTGATTTGTTGAAATCGGGAAAGAGTTGCTTTTAAGAAGTTTGAATGGGTTCCATTGAATGCGATCAATAACAGGAAAGATGATGTGACAGGATTTGAAGCTTGAAGAGTAACAAAATAAACATATTTATGTCTTACTACAAGAAGCTCTCATCTTAATTCATTATTGTTCATTGAGCCTCTAATTTCTCATAATTGCCATTGTGTATAAAAATGAGGAATAATATAAGAATCGTAATTGGAACAATATTTGAATATCCGTGGATGTTATTTTCCAAAGATTGTCATTGGTAAAGTAATAAATAAATTGAATTATGATTGTCTCAAACTTCGTGAATGTAATAATTGATTTCAATAAACCATAAACATCAATGGCAATGTTCAAATAGATATCTATAAGCAGCTGTTGTCACGAGACTTTGTTCCTCTTTGCAGTGGGTTCTTTAGTAGTGTGTTAGGGCCTTCATGAAAATTTAGTTACAAGTTTATGATTATCTAGGCACGGTTTAAGGGCATGTGGGCATCTGAATCTCAACAGGATCCTTCAATGATTTATGTTAATGCAATCACTTGCATGTGTTGTATGCCTAAGCACAACATATTCTTATACCTAAAAGTTTTAGCATGTAGTTCTAGCCCTTTGTTTTAGTTACTATTGGAGTAATATTTTGCCCACCTGGGGTATATAAAGAGTTAGGCCATAGTTAAACAAGGATTAGTTAGGATTTTCTCTCCCATTTAGTAAATGGTAAGTGAATTCCCTAAAAGATACATCTTAACTTCCATCAAATGTATTTCTAAATGCAACAAAAAACATATATTATGTGAGTTTTTTTGTGTTGCACTCAAATTTGTAGCGGTAGTCTTTTTTGAGTAAGTAGGCGTTTCCCATCTTTGGGTATTGATTTATCGTTCAATATGTTTTTCCTTTTCCTTTTCCTTTTCCTTTTCTACGCTTTATTTGGAAATGTAACAAGTGGTATTAGAGTGGAAGAGGTGAAGATCATCTAAAATTAGTTAGTTTGAATGTACGATGTGAAATGGAGAGGTCTATCTATATAAGATGCAAACTTGGAGAACAAAGGTTATTTGTGGAAGCACCTAGTACCACCATACATGGGTAATGAAGAAAGGAAATTGAAGATTCCATGGGCATGCAACCAAGTGCAACGTGACATTGAAAGAACATGCCAATTAAATGTGTTGGGGCCAAGTTGTTTATAGGTATTTATTTGAACATTTCTATTGAAATTAATTTTTAATTAATGCTTTGAATATGGGAACTATGCGGTGCTTTGGGAACTATACATTTAGTGCTAGTGCTAAAAGGTCTTGCCTAATTTTAGTAGGTATTATATATAAACGGTGGTTGTATTTGAAAGTGTATTTTTTTAGTCACTAGTAATAGTTAAATAACATAAATTAGAACTTGCAAGGATTGTAATTGTGCCTGTGCAAAATAGAAACCATATAACATCATTATATTCTTTGATCTAATTAATAAAAAATCTAATTAAGATATAAAATATAGGAAAAACAATTGGAAAGGGAGTTTTTCTTACTTTTGGACAATGGTGTAAGCATTTATTTTTCTGCTTCAAAGGTTTAGATTTTAGTTGTGAAGTTCAATCTTTATGATTTGGTATTGACAATGTCAATTGTTACTTGTCTAATGTAGGTTCTTGTGATTTATTTATAAATGTATTATTTGTTTAATGGTGTAAGCATTTATTTTTCTGCTCCAAAAGTTTATATTTTAGTTGTGAAGTTCAATCTTTATGATTTGGTATCGACAATGTCAATTGTTACTTGTCTAATGTAGGTTCTTGTGATTTATTTATAAATGTATTATTTGTTGAACCAAAATGTATAACTCATTGAACCACTTAAAAATAAGAATTTAATGACTTCTAATTTGATTTGTAGAAGCTGTTTGTGACTTATCCGAGAGCTTGATTAAGAGGATCAATTGAAGTACGTATTAGAAGATTTTTATTTTATTATTTTTAATTTAGCCACTTTTTGTTGCTTGTCATTCATATGTTGCCAACATTTAAAAAAAAGTTATTTAGAAGAAAACATTCAATTCTTGGCATTTTTAATGTTTTTCATGTGTACCTTATGTGGTGTTTTTATTTTCTTTCATCATTTATTTTGGAGTTGGAGTATTTTATATACGAAGCTCCTTTTAAAATTTTCATTTAATATATGATAATATTTTTAATGAATAGTTATTTTATTCAAAAGTATATTTTATAATATGTAAGTAGTTTTTAATCTAAACTTTTTTTTAATCAATTTTATATTGTACAATTTCTATATTCTTAATATACAAATGAGTCTATATACTTCTATAATTAAAACGTTTAAAGTAAAATATTTGTTTGTTTATATAGATATATTTATTTACTTTTACATTTGATTTAAAAATGTTTTTTAAGATAATAATAATCTTTAATTAATCTTTAGTGTTTTTTAGATTGAAGGTGGTTCAATGACATGTCCTTCGATACCACGGGGATAGAGGTGAGACTGGATGTGACCTCTTACTTACAACAAGAAGCTTTAGCCAATCAAGCCAAGACCTCCACCCCTAATTAATAATCATTTTATTGAAAAACATCTATTATTTTTAATAGTTTTAATTTAAATATTTTTGTAATTATTTGTACATTGCACAATTTTTATGGTCTTATTATAAGAACTAGTATAGATGTCTTAAATATATCTATCTAAAAGATGTTGAAATATATCAATTTTGAAGTGTTTTTAACATTTTTGAACTAGATGCATTAAAAATATTTATGCTAGTTTAAAATATACAAATTATTATATATTACTTTGTCATTTGAAGCTATTATAAATTAATCGGGGTTGGGGCCCTAGCTCGGTTGGCTAAATCTTTCCTGTTGCAGGAGGTTGGTCACGAGGTCTAGTCTCCCCCACCCTCGTGGTACCGGAGGGCGTGTCGTGCTACCCGATTCCTGCAGTCTAAAAAAAAAAAAGCTATTATAAATTAATCTATATTGAGTTTTGTGTAATTGTGGGTATTGCTTCAATTAATTTAGATTAATATAAGTAAAATATTTCTTTACAATATTTATATGAATATTATTTATTAATATCTATCTAAAATTTAAAATAAATAATGTCTATACACACATACACACATTGATATTATTTATTTTAATTTTTACTTGAGAGCTATTTTATTTTTTAATGATAATACAAGAATTGCGTACAAGTTTACAAAACATACTTAACACTTATTTCAAGAGTTATTTTATTTTGTATATTAACATCATTTCTAATATTTATTTAGTACGTAAGTAGATAGATAAGTGAACACATGATCTATTTAATTCAATATTTATCTAAGAACTATTTTATTTGAGACATTATTTATTTTGAAGAGTTACATTTTGTTGCACTTACCAATTGTTTTTATTTAATAAGACATAATTAATAATTATTTAACATTAAATATTAATAAATTGACATGTCAATAAGTGCCAAATTTAAGATAAGGGGTTTTTGTTTACACATTCATGCCATTACAATTCAATCCCTTGTTGCTATTGCAATTGCACCTCTTGATGTAATGAGTTTATAAACATTTTACAATTACACACACACATGATAACAAATTTGGTTTTAAAAATTGAGCTATTAAGCTTATATTTTAGTAATAATATGGTTCACAAGATACAACATAACATGCATGTATTCCATGAAAATATAAATTCTCCAAACTAATAATCTAATTGAAGTAAAAAGCACAAATTTGATTGAAACCCCCATAAATGAAAGACCGATTCTCTATCTACCAAATAGGTAGGAACCTTGTGTGTAAGAAAGAACCAAGGCCATAAAAACATAGTTAATAGTTGCCATAATTTTTGGCCACATTGTTGTATGCTCAAATATGTAAACCAACTAAAAAACCAACATCAATCACCATACATCCAAAAGTCAAGTTCTAAAAGCACTACCACAAAATTCATTGAAAGGTAGCAAGGAGTAGATAACCACAAATCACCCTACTCCAAAGTATTTATAGTCATGAAAAAAGTAAGGGGGGAAATTACGACTCACAACCCACCCTACTCTAGAGTCTTCATAGTCAAGAAAAAAGGGGGGAAGGGGAAATCATACAAGCCCCACTAAGCCCATTGACATATAATTACATTTTGGAAATTTACCCTCATAGGAAGATAGCTCTTAATTGGTTTGTCCTTAGGCTCAACATCATAACAACCAACTGTTGTTAAATTGGATTCATCAAATACATTTATCTTTAGGCCCTTAGCAATCTCCTTCAATACCATATACATCCTACAAATGTTGCCTTATCAAACTATAAAGTGATTTAGGTTTTAGTTATAAAACATCTCAACTTGGTTTTCAATCCCTTCTATATCATCATGTAGTAGATACATCCTTGTCACTATTAAAAGCATGGATGCACAACCCAAGGATTGAATTGCATTGAAAATATTTATCCTACCAACATATTGGATTGAGTCAAGTAGAAGCTTTTACATTGCCTCTCTAATACCCACATAAGGAGCCCCCACCCAACTCGTTTTCCACCTCCCAAATGTGCAATAGACAAAACCATAGGTTTGTATTGGAAATCATCTTCTCTAGGTAATTTGAGAAGTTATTTATCATATCCTTGACCATTACTGATGTAGGAGCATCCAGGGTGTAAGGCAATCTTGCATCACCAAAAAAATTCAATTTTGGAATTTACATTTTAATTTCATGTTGTTGGGTTAGTTTGAATAAATTTGGCATAATTTAATTTCAAAAAATAAATGTCACTTTTGTTATGCAAGTTGGCAAGTGGAGTAGCAGAGTGTAGTTGCAATTTTAGAAAAATCTGAATTTAGGTTTTAGTTATAAAACATCTCAACTTGGTTTTCAATCCCTTCTATATCATCATGTAGTGGATACATCCTTGTCACTATTAAAAGCATGGATGCACAACCCAACGATTGAATTGCATTGAAAATATTTATCCTACCAACATATTGGATTGAGTCAAGTAGAAACTTTTACATTGCCTCTCTAATACCCACATAAGGAGCCCCCACCTAACTCATTTTCCACCTCCCAAATGTGTGATAGACAAAACCATAGGTTTGGATTGGAAATCATCTTCTCTAGGTAATTTGAGAAGTTATTTATTATATCCTTGACCATCACTAATGCAGGAGCATCCAGGGTGTAAGGCAATCTTGCATCACCAAAAAAATTCAAATTTTGGAATTTACATTTTAATTTCATGTCGTTGGGTTAATTTGAATAAATTTGGCATAATTTAATTTCAAAAAATAAATCACTTTTGTTATGCAAGTTGGCAAGTGGAGTAGCAGAGTGTAGTTGCAATTTTAGAAAAATCTAAAAAACCAGACTTGGGTGTTGGGTTTGTGGGGAGTTACAAACTTACATGAAAAATAATTTATTGATTTTTTCTTTGTGGAAACAACTCATTATGAGGAGGTGGTCGTGGCTTTTCCAATGGGAAGGAAAAAAAAATCATATTTTTGATTCTTGGAGGGAATATGAGTTGGAAAATGGATTTAAAATTGCCTTAAAATCTAGGAATGGACTCCAATTTTGGCAATTTTGATGGGAGTGGGTTTGAGAAAGAATTTTATATATTATTAAATGTTTTGGCATGAATTTTTGGAGGTTTCTTCCCAACTTGGTCGTGAAATTTTGTTGGAGAAATTTCGGGAGCTTGTTTTTGAAGATTACAAGCAATTTGGGTTATGTTTTGGTAGCCATTATTGGCTAGAACTTGAAGGTGGTTGTTCCAACCATAGTTATTTTGGTGGGAGGGTTGTGGAAATTGTTTTTGCAGGTTTGAAGAGGTATTTGCAACAGAAAATGGATTGGAGAATCCATGGTTGAATTTTAGTAGAGGTTTCAGTTAAGGATTTGCAAGTTGTAGGAGAAAAAACTTGTGAAAGAAGATTGCTTGAAGACAATTTTTTTTGTATTTGTTCCTTGATGTTTCTTATTATTTTTGTATCATATTTGTAATAGAATTAATCAACATATATGGCTACAAATGAACGTATTTTCAGTTGTACTTAATTGATGCCTTGTTATTGTAACAATTCAAGAGATGTTGAATTAGGAGTATGAGACATTTCTAGTAGATTTTTCTTGCATTTTTTTGAGTTTCATGTATGTATTGTGAGTTTGAGAATGAGGTTTGAGTTTCTACTTCATCAATGGTATCAGAGTAGGAGTTCCTGAGTGTGCAGACAGAGCACCGAACATGAGGCAGTTTGCACCAGGACCTGAGAGGTTGGTGTGTGTGTGAATTTTTCTTGTAGCTGTATGTGAAATTTGCAAGAGGAACTACTTAGAGGATTTGAGGAGATGAGGTTCTTGTGGTTGTGAACATATCGCCGAGTGTGAGGTAGTTTGCAACAAAACTTGAAATTGCTAAAGATATGTAAACAGATTGCTGAATGTGAAGCAGTTTACATATGTAAAACCTGAGGGTTTGAAGGTTTGTGTTGTTAAGGCTTTGAGAGTGTGTGGAAATTGCTTGAAGAAATTCTCAAGAAGAAAGGAATTTTTTTTGTCATAGTTGTGTATGTAGGTGAACAAAAAAGAGAAAATATTGCAGAAGCATGCTTTGAGGATAGCGTGAAGGAAGATGGTGAGATTGTAGCGGTAGATGAGAAGAAAAAAGAAGGTGCAACAATTCAAGAGGAAAATGATGTTGCAACAACATGCTTGGGTGAGAGCATGGAAGAAAATGAGAAGAGTGAAGAAGATAAGTTTGTTACAACATTGGTTGAAGATGGAGGAGTTCCAGAAGTGGGCATTGAGGAGATTGTTGAGAGTAAAGTTGCAACAGTTGAGGATGTTGCAGTTAAAATAAAGTATACAATGATGTATGAGGATCTAGTGTTCGATGAGGAACTTGATGAAGACCATGAGTTTCTTGAGGAAGAGATCTTAGAGATAGAGAAGTTGTTCAATACAACAATAGAGACAGTAGCATTTAGTAGTGAGGAAAAAGATGTTGTGACAAAAGAAGTCATCAAGGTAAAATCTATTTTTTATGAGTTTTGTAATGTTGAATTTGTAAAGGATTTGCATTACGAGATGAGAAAAGAGTTAGAGAATAAAACAGATTGTGAAGATGTAGAGTGGTATAAAGATGTATACTTGCAGGTAGAGGCTATAAAGGAGGCTGGAGGTGGAGCTTGGTGGAGATGTAGCTTGGTGAAGGTGGAAGGTTTGTGGTGGGTTGGATCCCACAAAGAAGAAAAAGAGGGAGGAAGAGATGTGGCAAAGGAGGATGGTCTATGGTGGATATAAATCCACAAGAGAAAGGAAGAAGAAAGTGCACACTTGGTGGAGGAGGACGACAAGTGTCTCAGATAAGTGTTGGAAGAGGTAGAGGAATAAATTCTTCTGTCTAATTCAATGATGGAGTTTGTTGAGGATTTCTTGTAATTCAAAAGGGTGGTACTACCACTCAAATCTATTTTATGAATCCATATTCACAAAAATATTCCTACCCTAGGTGTCTAATGCAGGAGCATCCAGAGTGTAAGGCAATCTTGCATCACCAAAAAAATCAAATTTTGGAATTTACATTTTAATTTCATGTTGTTGGGTTAATTTGTTGGGTTAATTTTAATAAATTTGGCATAATTTAATATAATAAAATAAATTCCACTTTTGTTATGCAAGTTGGCAAGTGGAGTAGTGGAGTGTAGTTGCAATTCTAGAAAAATCTAAAAAATTAGACTTGGGTGTTGGGTTTGTGGGGAGTTACAAACTTGCATGAAAAATCATTTATTGATATTTTATTTGTGGAAACAACTCATTATGAGGAGGTGGTAGTGGATTTTCCAATGGGAAGGAAAATAATCAGATTTTTGATTCTTGGAGGGAATATGAGTTGGAAAATGCATTTAAAATTGCCCTAAAATCTAGGAATGGACTCCAATTTTGGAAATTTTGGTGGGAGTGGATTTGAGAAAGAATTTAATATATTATTAAATATTTTTGGCATGAATTTTTGGAGGTTTCTTCCCAACTTGATCATGACTCTTTGCTAGAGAAGTTTTTGGAGCTTGTTTTTGAAGATCACAAGCAATTTGGTTTATGTTTTGGTAGCCATTCTTGGCTAGAACTTGAAGGTGGTTTTTGTAGCCATAGTTCTTTTGTTGAGAAGGTTGTAGATATTGTTTTTGTTGTTTTGAAGAGTTATTTTCAGCAACAAATGGATTGGAGAATCCATGGTTGAATTTTAGCAGAGGTTCCAGTTAAGGATTTGCAAATTGTAGGAGAAAAAAACTTATGAAAGAAGATTGGTTGAAGGAAAAACTTCTGTATTTGTTTCTTGTTGTTTCTTATTATTTTTGTATCATATTTGTAATGGAATTAATTAGCATATATGGCTGCAAATGAAGGTATTTTCGGTTGTGCTTAATTGATGCCTTGTTATTTGTCCTATTATTGTAACAATTCAAGAGATGTTGAATGAGGAGTATGAGACACTTCCAACATATTTGAGTTAATTTCTTGCATTTTTTTTTCGAGTTTCGTGTATGTGTTGTGAGTTTGAGAATGAGGTTTGAGTTTCTACTTCATCACTCACCCATTCCTTCCTCATCTTACCACCAACATTGCTCTAACCTTTATCCTCCATACTTTTTTGTTTACCTTTTTCTTTACTTGAGGAGGAATCCATAAAAAAAGGGTGAAACCAAAGTGGAAACCCCACTAAGAGACTATCTTCATTAGATCGAGAATATGATCATCTCAATATATGACAACCCACACCATCACCTACATACTACTATATTAAAATGGTCAAATGAGGTGAAATGATTATTAAATTATTTTTTGAACCAACCCATACCATGCAATTAATTAAAAAATCCTTCTTATGCATGGATATATCTTGCTAGTCTTTTTCCCATTGAAGTATCTAGATATGCCACCTCTAACATAGTTATCAAAGTACCTTCACTTGTTTGCCATATTGTTACATGCTCCTTATCAAGCCAAAAGACCCTGCAAATATTTGATAATTAAATCTCTCACCTCTTTAAAAAATCAACTCCCACCCATTTATCCATAATTCTTATCATGTGTTATTTTTTTGCATTATATCCTCGTGAGATTTCATCATACAATATGTAATCCATACAATCCAATCTAATCATTTTAGCAATATCAATCAACATGCCCAATCCTTATTTCATAATTAGTCTTCTATTCACAACATGTACATCATCCCAACATGATTTCTCTCAAATCACCTTTTATCTTTTATGACACATGTCTTTTTGAGATACCTATTGTTGAACAAGATAGCTGGGGGGGGGGGGTGAATCAATTGTAACAAAATTAAACCTTTAAAAAATTCACCAGAACTTAGATCAATCACAAATCCTTTACTCTGCTAAAATGATTAAATATTAAGTGGAAGGGCAGAAACAGAAAAGTACCACACATACACAATAACACTAGATTTACGTGGAAAACCCAATAAGGGAAAAACCACAGTGAGGATTAGCTCAAAATATAAAGAATATCAAAACTGATTACAAAGGCTCCTTGCTAGAAGAGGCTCACTGCCAAAATAGGACTCACTGTCTGAATCAAGACTCACTACCCAACAAGGGTTAATCACTTGGAGGGCTAAATTCCACACAGATACAAAGAAGATAGAAGAGATATGTTATAGAGAGAAAACAATCTCAATGCAATAGAGATTTCCACCACAATTCACTCAAACACTTACAAATATGCATGAATGATAGAGTACACCTTCAGCTCACTACATCCAAAAAATCAACAATTAGATTTTGCACTGATCTTCCACACTCGCATCACATACACATTGTTTCACATCTATTTTGCATCTTTCTTACTCTATTTCTTTGCACTTATCTTTCACCAATATCTCATCCTATATTTATACCATCTTCAACATTGAAACATATCCAAAGTTAGCCATACATCATTTAAATTCAATTTAGGTCAGTGCCAAAACATTCTAGGGTGGAATTAGAATGAGGGTGACCCAAACACATGCTAAGAGAGGACCCAAATAAGTCCCAACACACTTCATGAACTTCAAAATTAGTGTTTAACACAAGGTCGACCAAACCTTTGTAAAACACATAGAACAATTAAGCACACACAACCTTAGCACGATCCAATCCTTTAAGATAACAAAATTAACTTCAACACGATCATAACAACTTAACTCTAGAAACACAAGTCATAAGGCTCAACCAAAAAGAAATCTAGAGCAACTACATTTCTCCTGAACCTCAGCCAAATACCTTGAAAAACACAATTCATAACTGGTGAACATAACTCGCACTGTACAATGATCTAGATACCCAAAATCTAGATATAACAGCTTCCAATAACCATGATCAACATATCTGAACCCCACAATCATAGGAGAAAATATCGAAGCAAAACCTGAAGCAAACACTGAACACCTGCAACCTTTCTTCATTACAATTTTCTATCCTCGATGTATACAACCAATAACCTATATCCATGACATCAATGAAAACAACAACCAGTTGATAACTAGTTAACCAATTGAAATCAATGACAACACCTTCATTCTTGCAACAATATCCCCCTTTGTCATTGATGGAAACACATGACGTGAAAAACCATCAAAGACAACACAATAACTCTAAACATAATTCTCATGATTTTGCTTTCTGTTTCTCCCCCTTAGTAGATCAAATTTTTCACATCTTCCTCATCTCCCATCGTCATCATCCCCCCTTTGACATCAATGGAAAAGGAAAAGGATATTTTACATTGATTTCCCCTTTGATATTAAGAACATAATACTCTTTCAATGATAACACATGACACTACCTACTCCCCCTGAGAGGTAGCCACCAAAAACTCAGTCTAGAAGAAAGATAGATCCATAGACCCACCAGAATGATGCACCTCCATATGCATCTAGTTCAAGAAGGGAGGGTAAATCACCCCTAACTTCTCCCAAAGATACTCAAAAGTATCTTTAGGAAGAGCCTTCATAAATATATCAACAATATGATCCTTCGTAGGTACATACTCAAGTTTTACTTCATTCTCCACAACCTTCTCTATCAAGAAGTGATACTTGATAGATATATGCTTTGTCCTTGAGTGCATCACTAGATTCTTTGAAATGTTAATTACACTTTTATTATCATAGAAGATAGAAATAGGATCATCATACATTACTCTGATATCTTTCAATGTTTGTTTCATCCATAAAACTTGTGTACATCAAGATGCAACAACAATATACTCAACTTCAACAGTGGACAAAGAAACTAAATCTTGCTTTTTCTCAACCAAGCCACCAATCTGCAACCAAGAAAGAATGCACCACCACTTGTACTTTTTATATCATCTACACAACCAACCCAATCTGCATTTGTATAAGCACTTAGTGTAAATTCAGTATCCCTAGGATACCATAAGCCATAATTCAGAGTGCCATTCAAATATTTGATTATTCTTTTAACAACATGTGTTTCTTTAGGATCTTCTTGAAATCTAGCCACAAGATAGACTGCATGCATAATATCTAGTCTAGTAGCAGTCAAGTACAACAGTCCACCAATCACAAATCTATACTTTCTTTGATCAGCCTTAGGTGAATCGTCATCTTTACTTAATTTGTAACCAGTCACCATAGGAGTGCATACCGGTTTGGAACCATCCATCCCAAAATTATTCAACATCTCTCTTACATACTTTGACTATGAAATTAAAATCCCTTTCTTTGTCTGATTAATCTATAGCCTAAGAAAGAAATTCATCTCTCCAAACATAGACATCTCAAATTCTTTTTGCATTTCTTCAACAAACATTTTGCACATAGTTTCATTTCCTCCAAAGATAATGTCATCAACATATACAACCACAATCAAGATTTTATCATTTTTAATTTTAAAATATAGATTACTATCTATTGTACCTTTGTTGAAACCTTTCTGAATCAAATACTTGTCTTACCTTGCATACCAAGCTCTAGGAGATTGCTTCAATCCATATAAAGCTTTCTTCAATCTGCAGACCATATCCGGTTGATCTGACAACTAAAATCCTTTTGGTTGTTCCATGTAGACCCCTTCTTCTAGCTCACCATTCAAAAATGCAGACTTAACATCCATCTGATAGACTTTGAAATCTTTATGAGCAATAAATGCTAAGAACATCCTGATAGCTTCCATTCTTGCCACCGGAACAAAAGTCTCTTGAAAATATATGCCTTCTACTTGTGAGTAGCCCTTACACACAAGCCTTGCTTTATTTCTGACCACTTCTCCATTCTCATTCAACTTGTTTCTAAATACCCACTTTGATCCAATTATGTTTTTATCTGTCGGTCTAGGGACCAATTCCCAAGTTTGATTCTTCTCAATTTGCATAAGTTCTTTCATAGCTTCCATCCAATTCTTATCTTTACATGCTTCACTTACAATCATAGGGGACACCACTGGTGCTTCTTCATTTTTCTTCTCTCGCTCATCCTTTTCCTATTCTTCCATAACTTCTTCAATATTCCTTACACAATCAAGTTCATCAAATACATATCCATCAACTTCAATAGAATTCTTCATTGCTTCATCAACCTTGACATTTATGCTTTATACAATCTTTCTCAGTCTTTTATTGAAACATTTGTAAGCTTTGCTTCTAGTAGAATATCACTTCTAGCATCAAACTTCCCTAAATTTTCTTCATCTCGTATGATATAACATTTGCTTCCAAATACCTTGAAATACTTAACAGTAGGAATATAGTAGGAATTATTCCCCACCATAGCTCATAGGGGGTATTAGTATTGTTGGATCTTGCTTGAACTTGATTGAATACATAAGAAACAATGTGAATGGCTTCTCTCTAGTAAACTTCTGGTAGACTAGCTATAGTAATCATTGATCTAGCAACTTCTTGAATTATTCTGTTATTTCTTTCAACAACTCCATTTTGCTGAGTTCTCAGAGCAGATAACTATCTTTTTATTCCATGGACTTCACAAAACATATTAAACTCTTAGGTGGTGAATTCACCACCTTTATCAAACCTTAAGCATTTTATTCTCAAATTTACTTCATTCTCAACAAGAGCTTTGAATGTCTTGAATCTATCTAATGCATTAAATTTCTCTCTAAGAAATGTAACCCACGTATACCTAGAGTTATCATCAATCAAAAGCATAAAGTACCTTTCACCTTGTAGACTTCTCACTCCTATAGGACCACAAAGATCTATATGAATTAAACCCAATAGTTCTGTAGCAGATTGTTCCTTTGATTTGAAGTTGTTTCTTGCTTGCTTTCCAAACTGGCAATTCCTGCAAATAGCATTAACAAGCTTTGTAATCCTTGGAAAATATCACACGACTTGTACTGCACTGATCCTCGCTAGGTTATCAAAATTCATATGACACATTCTCGATGCCATAACCAACTGTCATTAATCTAAGCCATAAAGCAACGTCCATCAACACCCTTAAGTTGATATATATTTCCTTTAAACTTCTTTCCTACAACAATCATTGTTCTAGATCCTTTCCTAATTTCACAACTCTCATCCTCAAATACAAGATTATATCCTTTACTACACATCTGTCCAACACTTAAAAGATTATGCCTTTATCCCTTAACATAGAAGACATCGTCAGTATTATTCTTTCCATCAAAACTTACTGAACCTATCCCACAATCTTAGCACTAGTATCATCTCCAAACATAACTAAGCCTCCATATTTTTCAAGTTTAACAAACTTACTCTTATCATTGGTCATGTGATATGAACAACCACTGTCAACAAACCAATAGTTCTTTTCCTATTTAGCATGTAGGGAAGAGATTACAATACCTTCATCTTTCTCTTTCTTCGAAGGGAATTCCTTCACTTGTTTTTCAGAATTAGCAGAATTAGATTAATCTTTTATAGCCAAGAACAAGCATTCATTTTCATAAGGATCTTCTTAATCAGACTCTTCATCAGAAATACTAGCATCCTCATTCACATAATATGCTCTATTGATCTTCTTACCTTTGTTTTCTTTGTTAAACCTTTATTTATTCCTCTTAACTCTTTCCGAACATCTCCAAGCATAATGACCTATTCCTCCACAACTAAAGCATTTAAAGGGTAACTTACCTTCATACTTGACTAAGCCTTTCTTCATCCTTCTAAAAAAGTTAGCTTCTAATTCATCAAGATTTTATTCATCCGAATCTTCAACTTCTGTAGCCTTAAAAGTAGTTTCTGATTTGGATCGATTTCTCAAATTTGGCTTTCTCATCTCATAAGATGTTAGCGTTCCCAATAATTGATCTTTAGTGTAGGTCTTGTAGTCTATATGTTCTTCAATAGCAAATACCTTTTCACGGTATGCATCAAGGAGAGTTCTAAGAATCTTCTTTACAATCTTGGATTCATCTATTGTAGCACCAAGTCTTCGTATTCCACCTATCAACTCATCCAATCTCTATACATAGGATTTAATGTTTTCATCTTCATACAAATGCAAGATTTCAAACTATGTCTCAAAATTCTACAACTTTTCTTCTTTGATTTGTTCATCTTCTTCATGTGCTTTTTCTAAAGCATCCCAGACTTCTTTAGGATTCTTCATATTTTGAACTTTAATCAACTTGGAATGCACAAGACTATTCTTCAAAATTATCTTCACCTTATTGTTCGCTTTATGTTCCTTGATTTCATTAGCTATACTTGGACCATTAACAGGAGGGGTGTAAGTAGTTTTGTAAGCTTTCTCAACATCATATCTAATATACTCTAGATATTTTTCTATTAATATTTTCCAGATATCATAATTAGTTCCATCGATCTTCAAATAGTCAAAAGTGATTTTTCCTGCCATCTTGGATCTTCCTTAAACAGTTAAGCTCATCTCCAAGGAACCAAGCTCTGATACCAACCATTGAATACACATACACAATAACACTAGATTGATGTGGAAAACCTAATAAGGGAAAACCCACAGTGAGGATTAGCTCACAATATAAAGAATATCAAAACTGATTACAAAGGCTCACTGTCTAAATCAGGATTCACTGTCCAACAAGGGTTAACCACTCGAAGGGCTCACTACCACTCATATACAAAGAAGATAGAAGAGATATGTTATAGAGAGAAAATAATCTCAATGCAACAGATATTTCTACCACAATTCGCTCAAACACTTGCAGACATGCATGAATGATAGAGTACACCTTCATCTCAACGCATCCGAAAACTCAACAATTAGATTTCACACTGATTTGCCACACTCGCATCACATACACACTGTTTCACTTCTATTTTGCATCTATCTTACTCTATTTCTTTGCACTTATCTTTCACCAATATCTCATCCTGTATTTATACCATCTTCAACTTTGAAACATATCCAAACTCAACCATACATCATTTAAATTCAAATTATGTTGGAACCAAGAAATTCTAGGGTGGAATTATAATGAGGATGACCCAAACACACAGTAAGAGCGGACCCAAATAAGTCCCAACACGCTTCATGAACTTTGAAAGTAGTGTTTAACATAAGGTCGACCAAACTAGTGTAAAACATGTATAGAAAAATTAAGCACACACCACCTTAGCATGATCCAATCCTTCCAGATAACAAAATTTTCAACACAAGCATGACAACTTAACTCTAGAACCGCAATTCATAAGACTCAACCAAGAAGAAATCTGGAGCAACTACATTTCTCCTGGACCTCATCCATATACCCTTAAAAACACATTTCACAATTGGTGAATATAACTCGCATTGTACAACGATCTAGATACCCAAAATCTAGATATACCAGCTTCCAACAACCATGATCAACATATATAAACCACAATCATAGGAGCAAATCCTAGAGAAAAACCCGAAGCGAACATTGAACACTTGCGACCTTTCTTCATTACAATTTTCTCAATATCCTCGACATATACAACCAATAACCTACATCCATGACATCAATGAAAACAACAACCAATTGATAACTAGTTAACTAGTTGACATCAATGACAACACCTTCATTCTTGCAACACCTATTAGGTTTCATTTCACCCAAAAATTCTCTTGAGGGGGCATCACTTCCATCATTGTCCCTAAGAAAATGGGCAACTAGCCACTGAAGCTTCATTCCATTCTATCCTACTTTTTATTCTTCTATGACACAACACCACTTAGTTGTATTATAACAAAGAGGGACAAAATGTAGACACCTAAATTATTCCCTAGGTTTGTTCATCATCACTAAACCTATCACCTAATCCCTAATCGACCAATTTCATCACTAAACCTATTGCCTAATCCCTAATTGATCAATATCATCTCCTAGACTTACATCCCATCACCTACTCTTAATTAATCTAGGACATATACCTTTCACCTAAATTCTCACTTAAATTAAATAATCATATTATTTAATTTATCACCTTTTCCATCTCCTAAAAGATAAATAATTAATTACATATTCCATCTATTATCCACCTCACCCATGTGGGTATAATAATTAAATGTTATTATTTAATAAAAGCCTATATTCCCTCACCACTTTCCAAGAATAATGGGAACCTAGAAACACTTGTCCTTGTGCTCCCATTATTCTCTTAATACATTCCAAGAATATTGAACACCTAGGAATGCTTGTCCTTATGGTCCACTTATTCTCTCAACACATCCCAAAGTTATAGCCTAGATCCCAGAGAATTCCTCTCAACCATTCTCCACCTTTGATCTCATAATCGAATATTGGCCATCCATTCCCCATTCCCAAAAATTGTAAATTCAGACATCCTCTCATCCAAATCATAATCAATAATCATTCATGCTAAGTATATACTGTCAAAATTGGTATAATTCAAGCAAAGAGCATCCACATCTCAATCATTAAACAATGAAGGTTTTTGGTAACATTTGAATTCAGTTTTTGATGTTATTTTCTTGTTTTGTTTTCATTGTTGAGTTCTATTTGAGGTTTATCTTGGTTTGAATAGGTAGCTTGCATTCTTTGTTTGTTTATACTTGGAGTTTCAAATCCTAGGCATTACAAGAAGTCATTGGTAAAATGGAGCCATTTTTGCATAAAGGTAATATCCAATGGTTGATGCAAGCTCTCAAGATTGTGATTCTAACAACTTGAAGTTGGTGCACTATTAGGTAATTATAATGCACCAATTTGACTAAATCAATTGAGCTAGTGGGCCCAAAGATATTTTAAAAAGTTTGTGGAGACTGTGGGAAAGAATAAAGATATTTATACTTTTGGATACATTTTGCAGTAACACTTCTTTGATTTATGCCCAAATTAATTTTTTTTTCTAATAGTACCATTCGTTGAAAGATGACACATTGGAGGAAGTAGGTCCTAATTTTGTTAAAGAAAAAATGGTACATCGAAGACATGAAACTATGGAACTCTTGATTTTCTTCTAATCAACAATGTGCATATCATTTCAAAGGTAACAATTTGATAAGTATTTTTTCTGTGCCATTGGACAAGTATCAACATGCCAACAAATGGTGGAGCCCATGCCAAGGAAAAAGGCCCTCACAATATTTCTTTTTTATGAGATTGTGATAACACTCCTAGTATAGCACACAAAGATTGATTTCTTTGGATTTACTATCCTTCTCACCTTAGCCAAAGTGCTTTGGGAATCGACTCACCTTGCCTCACCTCTAGCCAACAATGCATCAGAAGATCTTAGCATGAGAAATTAAAGTTTCATGATAGTGGTTGTATAGAGGCCACATCAAAGCAATGCTGAAAATCATCCTACACTCAAATTGTCAATTGCAAGTTATTAAGAAGAAAAAATGTATACCATGGCATGCTTGAGAGCTAAGAAACAACAAATTTCCTTCATGGGGGCAATTTTGGATTATAGGTTAAAGAAAAAATTCAAGACAAAAAGCATTTTTATGCTTCATGCAATTCAAATAGTGTTGGGGGAGACTTTTATGTCCTCAACACATTGATATCATGTGAATATAAATATCTCCTCATAATTGATTATTATTTTTCTAGATATGAAAATGGTCAAGGAGGACATTAGGATTGTAATTGAGTCCTTTATTAGGCCATGTGGAGATGTAGGTTAAATAAAATTCTAAATGTCATGGTTGTTGGCTTGGGCTTCCATCTTGGCAAGAGGACATGGCTTGTTATCAACCCTCCATACACTATGCCTCAAGTTCCATTCATTATAATGAAATTAGGGTAGAATGAAACTATGAAAAAATAGAAGGTAAAGTTGGGCATCAAATTTTTGAAGGCCACCATTGGAGCTTTGATGCTAATGGAGGTGGATTGGTCATTTGCAATCATCGTTGGGAGCTCAAAATTGAGTGAAGATGAAGATACTAGAATTGTGTTAGAGGTCTAAGTTTAAATCCTATTTTATAATATGTAGCTCAAGCGACAAAGGTGATATTTTTTATAGCTACAATGATACTTTATTATATTGTAGTCTAATTGTAAACAATATTTTATCTATTTTGTAGCCTTGCATGGATTTTTCTTTGGCCCTCCATAGGAGTAGTATGATCTCTATAATATTTTTATTATTGAATATTAATAGGTATGACCTCCTTAGGTCAAGTTCATCTATCCAAAAAAATATAAATATTATCAAGTATTAAATATATACAAAGCAAAGTGAAACTAAAAGAATTTCTAAAAAAATAAAAGGATTTGTATTGCCTTGAAACTAAATTTGAGTTTATTTTAGAATTTAAATTTTATGCATTTTTTAATTTTTATCAACAATTAAGTATAACATATTATTAATATTTTTATATTATTACCGTGTGATAAACTTTACAAATATTCAACTAAATCCATATTAATCAATAGTAGTAGCATATGTTGCAAAGTGTAAATCATTAATGTGTATCTAGAAACTAGAGTTTTCTTGAATTAAGAAATTAAATAATATAGATAATTTGAACACATAAATAGATTTGAGTATTATATTAATTTTTAAATAGAAAAAATACATAAAAGTATTATATTATTTTTCTCAAAAATAACTTTGCACAATGCTCAATTAAAAAATCATATTATAACATCTTAACAACTCACGACGATGGGTGAGCACTTAGGTGGGAAGAGCAGCGACTGTGGTTTCAAATCTATTGGAGAAAATTCTGATGGTGAGTTTGAATTTGATGAGGATGATGGGTTTCTATGGCTCACAATGACTATTTCCTCTGTGCAGTCTTCTTTGTGTTGTGTGGGTGTTGTTATTAGTGATGCCTTCATTTTGGTCTTTTTGCTTTCGATGGAGGGAGTGATTGCTTCTCCTTCTTTGTTCCCTTTGAGCTTTTGTGTGTGCTTTCAGGGGTTCTCTTCCGATTGTAGAGGCTCTTGGTGGTTGGTTTCTTCTGCTTTGTTCTGTGCGGTTGTTGGCTCATTAGGTAGCCACACTGGAGATGGGAGTTTATTCCTTGATGTTGCCCCTTGTGCTGCTAAGGATGCTCTTGTTCCTCTGGAGTTTCACTGGGAATGTTGCTTTTCCCTTTTATCTCTGTGCTGTGGTGGTTCTCTTTCATGGGTAGCCTCTGTCTTAGAGTTCTGGTGGTGTTTGGAGGGAGTGGTTGTTTGTCTTTTCATGTTGGGCTTGTGCATCCCTTGTTTGGGGCTCTCTTTTGTTAGCAATAGTTTTGCTTTGGATCTTTTTTCTTGGTTCCTATTTGTGTGTTTAGTGGGAGCGCTTGTTGTTTTGAGATAGGCTTCTCTGGTCTCTTTTTTCCCTTCTGGTGCTAAAGCAGTTGGAGGGGTCTCTTTGGTGGTGGTTCTCCTTGGCTTCGATGTGGGGGCCTTCTTGCCTCTCTTGACAAGGTATAATTGTTTCATTCCATCTTCTTTAAGTTCGATGTTTTTCCAAATCTTGAGATGTTAGGTGTTCTTCATTGTTTCTTGCATTTTTATTGTTGTTGCATGTTTAGGAACAAGAATTTTCACTTGGTCACATTTCTGGCACGCCCGATGGGACCCACAAACGGGTCTCTTGCTCTCAAGTTTTATGTTGTTTCACTGTCTGTAGGTTCAGGTTGTAGAGAGGCAAACCCTCCCTCGCAAAGCAGTGGACTTGCCCACAGTGGGGTGGACCTGCCCTTATAGAGGCGGACCTACCCTCCGCAGAGCCCAAAAACTACAAGTTTTCCAACTTTCAGCAGAGGGGCGGACCTGCCCTTACAGAGGCGTACTTGCCCTCCACAAAGCCTAGAAACAAAAGGTTTTCCAATTTTCAGCAGAGGGGTGGACTTGCCCAACTAGGGGCAGACCTGCCCAAACAGAGGGGCGAACTCGCCCAAAACAACATTTTCCAGAAGGTAAAAACTACATTTTAAGCATTGTTTTCTATTGTTTTGAGTATTTCTGACCCCCTAATGTGTATTGTTTATGTCTATGCAAGGATTTGATTAGCATTTGGTGGAAAAAAAAAAAATTACTAAAAAGTTTCTTGCAGGGCCATCCATTTTTAAAGCATTTGTCAGCTGTCTGTTATCATTTTTGATCAATTTAGGCACATAGTTTAACTAGGGGGGTCAAATTTACTGTGTGTCATGCTTGTGGTAGGATATTGAAATATCCAATCCCCTTGTACCATTTGGCGATCCTAGGTGACAAGAAATCGTAGCTTACCAAGTCCTTTGAGTCACCCATTTTTGCTTTTTCTAAGGGGACTTGCTTGGGGATTTTATCACCCCAAGGGATGATCCCAACCACGCATACCGAAGGGGTATACAAATGGGGGAGGCCAAATCTATACCCCAACCCAGCCACGTCTTTATTGGTGAAGCATCGGGATGATGTGAAGAGTTGGTTCGAGCCTTCAGTATCTCGCTAAGGTTCCTGACTCACGCTTGTGATAGGCTGGTGTTCACAGTTTGGGGCTCACGTATCAGGTGTATATCAAGGACACCCTAGCCACCTTGTTTATCCTTGATAAAGGAATTTGTTGGCCATACCCATTCTACTAGTCTTAGGATTGTGCTGCTTGAACTATTTTCTTTGCACAAAACTAGTGATTTTTTGTTCAGTCAAGTTAGCCTTATCCTCTTATTGTTGTTTGTTGTGTTTTGGGTCCTTTTCCATTGTTGTTTTTGTGAAAATCAAGTTCAAACCTGTGCAGAAGGGCGGACCTGTCCTACCAAGGGTGAACCTACCCTCTGTCTTAGCCCATTTTCAACCTGTTTTTGTCAGATTTTCCCAACTTCTTGTCAAACAGGCGTACCTTCCCTAGTAGGGGTAGACCTTCCCTTGGAGGGGCGGACCTACCCTTGGATAGGCGTACCTGCCCCTTGAATAGTCAGTTTTACCGCTCGTTTCATCATTCTGAGCACCCGTTTCATAGTTCTAAGTACTCGTTTTATCTTTCTAATCACTCATTTCCCCGTTCTGAACATTCGTGCATCCATTCTGAGAATCCATTCCCTGTCCTGAACATTCATCTCCTCGATCCAAGCATTCATTTCCTCATTTCATGCACTGTTTACCTGTTCCAAATAGCTATTTTTGCCTATTTTTCACTAAATAGGAATACCTACCCTTGGATGGGCGGACCTTCCCTTGGATAGGTGGACCTGCCCCTTTCAATTGGGTGGACCTACCCTTGGATAGGCGTACCTTCCCTTCAAACAACTATTTTTTCCTGTTTTCATTGAATAGGTGGACCTGCCCTTAGATGGGCAGACCTTCCCTTGGATGGGAAGACCTGCCCTTGGATAGGTAGACCTGCCCCTTTTAGTTGGGCGGACCTACCCTCGGATGGGAAAACCTGCCCATGAATAGGCGTACTTGCCCTTCAAACAACTATTTTCATCCTCCATTCGGTCGTTCCGGGTACTGTTCCTTCATTCTGACTAATTGTTTTCCCGTTCTGAATGACTATTCACCCATTCCAAGAATTTGTCTCCCCATTCTGAAGGTCAATTTCCCTAATCGAACATCCATTTACTCGTTCTGAGTCTTCATCCTATTGTTTTGAGCCTTCGTTTGCCTATTATGAGCAGTCATTTCCTCGTTCTTGGCATCCATCAAAAATTTTCGTAAGTCATCGTTTCATCGACCAAACCACATAGGTGCTTCTTAGAACATCATTAGAGTCCATATCTATCATCAAATCATCCATCCCACTCATCTCGACTTCATTTTAAGGGTTTTGATTTTTATGTCTAAACTTCTAGAGGCCATAACTTTTGACTCGGGTGTTCGATTGGGCTAAAATTTTGTGGGTGGTTGCGTTATGAGATGCCATGTGGATTCCCCATCAACCTAGAGTTAGTTGGCCTCCATTTCAACAGATTTTTGGGGCCTCAAACTTTCATCTTGACCCTCAAAATCGCAATTTAGTGTTTTTTTTTCTTTCAGTTTTTGAAAAATCGTTTTCGTTAATAACTTGGAACGCATGTCTCAAACTTAGGATGTTAGTTGGAAATTCATCCTATATTAGTTTTGGGTAGTTTTTGGGAAAAAAACTAGACTCTCAAAGGTATCCCTGTGAAATTTCCTAAAATGGAAAAATTTGACAATTTTTGAAAACTGCCAAATCTGGAAAAATCTGATTGTCAGTACCTTACGTCCTTTAAACCCCTGAAATTGGTGTAGAATCAATCCCATCACATCCTACAATCATCTTAGTCTGAGTATGAGTTTTAATCTACTCCCAATCTGAGCTTTAACCAAAATCCTAATCTGCACTTGCCCTATCTTGGGTGAACCAACCCCTCAAACAGTTGATTTCACCCTTCATTCGGTCATTTCAGGCACCCTTCTTCACATCTCGAGCATTCTTCACCTCGTTACGAGTGTTTTTTCATCCATTCCAAGAGTCAGTCTCCTAATCCGAGAATTCGTTCATCCATTGCAATCAATCATTTACTCATTTCAAGCTTTCATTCATCTATTCCGAACATTCATTCTCCTCATTTCAAACTCTCGTTCACCCTTTTCGATCATTCGTTTACTCGGTCTGAGTAAAAATTCATCCATTATGAACCTTCTTCTATCATTTTGATCTCTCGTTCAACCATTATGATCAATCGTTTACTTGTTTTGAGTACTCGTTCATTCGTTCTGAGCATTTGTTCACTCATTCTAAGTACTCGTTCATCTATTTCAAATCTTCATCCCCTCATTCTGAGAGTTTTTCATTCATTCTTAGTAGTCATTTACTCAAGTAGTCATTCATCCCTCTTGATCATTCGTTTACTCATTTTGAGTAATCATTTGTTCATTTTGAACCTTCATCTTCTCATTTCGAGAATCATTCATCTATTGTGAGCAGTCGTTTACTCGTTCTAAGTAGTCGTTCATCCCTCTCAATCATCCTTTTACTCGTTTGGAGTAATATTTCATCTATTCCAAACCTCCTTCTCTCGTTCCGAGCAGTTTTCCATCCATTTCTATCATCCATTTCCCCAATCAGATCATCGTTTTCGCCATCTGAATCCCCTAAACTTCGTTTCAGGTTATTATCCAAATTGACCTAGGTATCTGAATCTGATCGTCATCATCAACATCTACTTAGGATTTTCGTCCATCTCGAGTTAATCATCATCATCAGCCTAATCAATCCACTTTCAATCCCAAAGTGAATTCGGTGCTACAATCATCTATTCATCCTTTAATCTGATCAATCAGTATCCTAAGTCACCTAGGGTAATCTCTGAATGAGGTTTTCTAATCCCTTTCATCATCCTATCCGATCCATCATTCAATCTTATCAATCATCAATCAATCTTATCCAATCTAATCCAATCACTTTCGACCCAATCAATCTACTTCCATCTTGAAGTAGATTTGGTGTCATAGTCATCCTTTGATAATCGAATCCAATCATCGAAATCAATCCCATTGCATCATCTAATCATCCTAATCTAAGCTTTAATCCAATCCCGATTTGAGCTTGACCTAAATCCCAATTTGAGCTTTAGTTTGTTTCCATCCAAAATATTTGATCCATCCTCTTTATCCTTTCATCATTATGAATCCTTATCCTCCATCAATAGTAGTCAATGGAAACCCTAATTACGTCGACGATGATAAAGAAAGTCTTGTCAATCAAGAGGAATACACCATAGATCCCCTTGATGCTATCATCGCTAGTAATCTTTCTCCACCCGCTTTCCAAAATCTAATCATCCCTTCAAGCTATCCCATTATGTCTTCATCCATGCCTGATCATGCTCCTTATGTTACCTTTGACAAGGGATCTCCAGTGTCTTCCCCATCTGCATATTCATCATATCCTTCATCTACACCATCCTCTTATCCAATACCAGCATCTTCCTATCCTAATCTACCATCCCAATACTCCTATTACACTCCCTCATCCATGTCCCACTATCCTAATCCTCCATACCAATCAACCTATCCTAATCCCACATCCACACCTTTTTATCTTAATCCTACACCCCCATCAACTTACCCTAATCCAACATCCACATCTTCTTATCCTAATATGTCATCCACGTCTCCCTATCTCAATTTTCCATCTGAATCTTCCCATCCTAATCCACCATCCCAATATCCTTACTATAATCCTAATTCATCATTCCAATATCCCTACCTTAACCCTCCATCCAATCCTAGTCCTCCATCTACTCCCAATCCTACATCCAATCCCATTCTCCCATCTAATCCCAATCCTCCCCCAATCCCCAATCCTTCATCCACTCCTACCTCGCCATCTAAACCTAGAATATGCAAGTTTCTCACTCCAGAAGTTCTCCAAGGACTTATGAAAAAGAAAACATCCCCAACTCCACCACTTGAAAGTGTGGAACCATGCCATCCCAATCCGTCATCCATGGTCACTAATGATGAGACCCCTCTCCAGCCCACACTTATCATTGATGCTACCACCCCTAGCACCACTCAAACCATCGAAACTATCACATCCTTTGAATCCACTAAGCCCTCATCTCCTACTCTGAGATCTACGGAACCCATCAAAGATAACCAAATCTGATCCAGTCCTCTTACACCTAGATCCTCCCAATCCATCACAAATCTGCAAATCCAATCCACTCCTTCCACTCCTAGTATCACCACAATCCCTCCTCTTGAACTTCATGAATCCTCCATCCTTCCACCTCATCCACTTGGGGAGTCCATCCAACATTCTTCCATTATCATGCCTCCCGCACATAATGAGTCATGCCAAGAGCTTGATCCAAAGCATGCCATATCCCCTCCTCCACATCAAGATCTTATCATCCTGTCTAGCCCATCTCAAGATCACAGTCCCCCATCCATTCCATCCCATGATCTCCTTGATTCCACCACTCCATCTCATGAGCCCTTATTTCCATCTCCATTGCATGAGCCCTTATCACCTACTACCACAAATCCAGATCCTATCATGTCACCTAATCCCTCTCTTGATCCCTTACCACTCCTTTGTCCCGATCAAGATGTTGCTATCCCTTCATCTCCATCTGATGATCCTCCACCATCGCCTAACCATACCATCCCCACACCACTTTTATATCCCCTTGGTACTCTCACATTCTTCCATGGTGGTCTCCTTGCAGAAGAAAAACAAAGCATATATACCACCCATCATCCTCTGCCTAATAATGGACTCGCATCATTCTTCCAAAATAAAAAAAATCCTATCATGGATCAAATTCTTAAGAACATGAACTATCAAGGAAAAGGTTTAGGCCTTCATGAGCAAGGTATTTTAGAGCCCATCCAAGTTCCAAGAGCACGATGACACATGTGGTCTTGGTTATATCTCTCAAAACTCACAAGCTAAAAATGTTGGTACAACCTCTATACGACCTCAACGAGCCTCTTCCAAAAGAAATATAGGCTCTTCCCATTGATCTGCCAAATCATTCGTTGCCATCCCCCCTCCTCCATCATATCACCTCAAAACCACCATCCATATTCCTCCTTCGTCCGCCCCATCCATTTTGGGTCCTTACATCCCTCCATCCACCATCTCCCATCCTCCATCTACTCCATCCATGTTTCCTCCAGGTCCTACATCTATTTTGGGCCCTTATATCCCAAAATCACCTCCTCCATCTCATCCTATTCATCCTTTCATCCATCCATCACCTATCCATATCACCCATCATCAACATCCCACTCTCATGTCCCCTAATCAGGATCAACAAAGGCACGTACCTATGCATCCCCCATCCACATATCATCCTCAAAATCCTACCTCGATTACTCCATTTATGTGTCCTCTGCACCACCCATCTCATCATACCCATCCCATTGCTATTAAAAGAACTTTAGATGCTAAAGTAAAAGTGCATAAATCTAAACATCCACATGAATCAAAAGCTCCTCATGTACCCTCTAAAAGACATATCCAGAATCCAAATCAAATCCATAGGCCACAAAGGCCCACCAAAGCAAAGATCAAAACCATGTAGACCCCAAAGAAAAAAGATTCAATACCTTCAAATGAAAAATATGTAACAAAATCCAAAGTTTCTAATCCAAAAGCTAATCATACACCCCTTTCATCTCCTAAATTTTTTTTGGGTCCTTATGTCCCAAAATTCACTATCCCATCTCCTCCATTATCCCCACATTCTCCATCCATTAATCCTCCTATCCTTTTACATACACCACCACATGTGCCAATGTTGGTCTTGAAATCACTACCCCATCATTCCATCCATCCCTTTTCCAACATCCCATCCATTGTCCTACATATCTTCCCCATCAAATCCCTCTAATTCATCCTCTTGCTTAATCCATTTATCCTAATAAGGTTGTACCAACATCCAACAATCGCTCTTAATACCTTGTATGGAAATTGATGCTTGAGTCCTTCATCCATATCCTTATCATGTATCTTCTAAATCCCCTTATACACATCCCTATCCTTATCCATCTCCATATGCATGTTATCCACAAAGTCAAAAAAGTAAAAAAAAACAAAAAAATCCAAAAAAAAAGTCAAAAAATCAGAAAAATAAAAAAGAGGAAAGAGAAATAATTCGTCCAATAGTGAAAACTTGGAAAACAAGTGCTTTGGATAAGTACCATGATGAAAACCTTGAAAATAGGCATCATGTGTAAATCCCCCATCCAGCTTACTTTCGTACTTGAGGGAAGCTTCATCCCCTTCATCCATCATCTGCATCCCCTTCACCCCTCTCCTCCATCTAACATATCTTCCACATCCCACCTATCATATCCCATTTAACCCAATCCCTTCATTCTCCTTGTGATCTTGATCTAGGTAGGGGAAAACATATAAATGTGCTTTAGACACCTCTCAGAATACATTACCCTCATCCATACACTATCCTAATCCTTATCTGCATCCTCTACCTTCTTTATCCACCCATCATGCTACCATCGATCTCCCTTCCTTATCCCAACATCCTACATTCATCTAGCAAACTCCCTCAATCACCCACCCTATCCTCCTCTAGTTATCTCCTTTATCTTCCCATCCACTCATGTTGCGTCCCTCTTGCCTCATGACACACGACATATTTAGAGTGGGGGAACTTATCTACCTTTGTGGCATAGTTCTTGGAGACATCATTTATCCAAAAAATCCCTTCCATCTCCCCATCCTTATCTTCCAATCCATCTATCATAGCATCCCTTTCATCTCCCAATCATTATCTTCCTATCCATCCAAACAATCCCTTCCATCTCCCATCCCCATCTCTCTATCCATTCTTTCATCTTTATCCTTATCCCATCTCACAATCCCTTGTCATTGGTATCTTGATATAGGCTCCTCCATCATGCAACCCAATGCCTTGATCGAATCATCATCATCGTCATCATCATCGGGATGCATCCTTCCCTATCCTTTGGTGTTGTTTCGGGATATATCCCTCCCTCATCAACAACCCTTTAATCAGGATGTATCCTTCCCTATCCTCAATCATCTTTCCAATCTCCCATCGCTTCTCATCACTCATCTCTCCATCATACCATCCTCCCAATTCATCTTTTGCTGATTTGGATAACTATCCCATCCCTGAGCTTCGTGTAATTCCCATCATTAATCCTATAAAATCCAACAGGTCTATCTTGTCTCATCATATCAGTCCCATCGTTTTACCCACTTATCCTAGTCATCTCATAATCCCTTATCCATCATTTTTCGTCGGTCCCTTGTCAAACTACGTTGCCCCTGCACTTTCATGTAGGAAAGGTTGATCATTTGATCTGCCCCCAGGGCTTTTGTCCATCCTGTCTTGGTCATCCATCGAGGTCTTCATTATCCTCTTTCCACCTGTATCCATGGTCAATCGTCCGTCTTTAATTGAACTACGAGGGCTCTGCGCTTTCACGTAGGCAAGGCTAATATTTGATTGGCCCCCGAGCCCCTAGGTCTTTAGGCTGTGTCAGTCTTGTGTCTTGTGTCTCACGTCCCGTGTCATGTCATCAAGTATGTCCCTATCTAGATGGTCATTCACAAATGAGATCCACTTGTATCGTCAGATCTAATCAGTTTTGAATCTCCTACATCATATCGATCTTTTAGTTTAGTATCCATCATCAGTCTCAACAGGATGTATCCTTCCTAACAGACCTCATCAATCCCATCTATCCCCTTGATCCTATGGCAAAGGACATTTGAAATTGATTGTGATCTTTTGATGCTTTTGGATTTTGTTTATCATTTGAGCTCCCTATCATCACTTGTCATGGTTTCCTTGATCTATCATATCATGGTGTGCTTTGACTGGTCAACATAGGGGTGTGCATGTGTTGAATGTGGAGAGATTCAATGTCAACACAAACCTTAATGAAACGGTTTACATTCAAAGTTTGATGAATTAAACTATTTTATTTGTAATACAATCAAACCTTTCAAATATGTATCATTGTCCTCTATTTCTAGGGATTTATTAAACCATTTGGCCCTTAGATTTCTATGGGCACAATGGTTGTTAAAATGACAACTTAGAAAATAAGATTTGATGCTTAATATGCAAGCTAAGATGATTTCTATGTGCAAATGTGTGCTAGAAGGATTAGTGGTATGCTTCTAAATGAAACAAAAGGATGAAAAGGATGATGAATACGATGATAAACGAAGGATGATGTTGATGATAAATGAACAAGTGGAGATGAGTGAGATGATATGAAACTAAAATGAACTATTCATGATTATGCATATGCTCAAATGCAATGAAAAAGAAAACTAATCTAAAATGCAACTATAATGTAATATGTTAATCTAAGATGAGAATGCAACATAAAACATGATATAAAATATAGTTATAAGACTCCAAAATTTCTCCAAGCTCCTAAGAAAAACCTGCATAATGACTTTACTTTCAATGTGGATTGATAAATGCAAAGGCAAGGGGGTGTATTTATAGGGTTTCTCAAGCATTTTGTGAGGTGGCACCTATCAATGGTCTAGATTCGAAGGAGAAAGAATAGACGGTGGAGATGGAAAGAATCAGGATGTTGTCCCCTTGACCAAAGACAACATGCCATGCGTGTGGGAGGAATCTCTTGACCAATGGGCAACATGCCATTTGGATGGGAGACCCAAGTGTGTGAAACAAAGACCCATGTGCTCCAAATTTGTTGGAAGTGTGGGAGAATAAAGCCATGTGCTTTTTCCAATTGGTGGAAGTGTGTGAGGATAATTCTAATTAATAATTAGGATTATTTATTTTCCTGTGACCTTTGTGAGGTGGCACAAGAAAATGTAGTAGACATGTGCTCTAATTCTTAATCAGGATTAAGGAAGATTAATTAAATAAACATGTTTAGGATGCTTTGTTTATTTAATTATTTAGAAGAATATGATTTTGGAGAATTAAAAGAAGAGTGAATAATATAAATAAAGACTTTATTTATACGTAGTTGAAACATTTATCAAATAGGTTGTATTTAATTAACTGAATATGATGACCATTTTTAGGTGTAAACATTTTGCCCCTCTTTGAAGTGATGTGTTTACACGTTGCTTCAAAGAAAATTTTGATACCAATGCTCAAAAAAGATTTCCACGCCCCAAACAATGTAAGATTCTGATGTCCCATACTTTGATTTTTAGTTATTGACAGATATATGCCCCCTCGGGAGATAAATCGGTGAATTTTGAAATTTTTGAAATTTTTGATGATTTTTGATGATTTTTGATGATTTGATGATGATATGATGCAAAGACGATTTATCTCCCGATAAAGAAATACTGATTCTTCCAATTGATTAAATGTTGTCATGCTTTGCCTCCTTGTGTTTAATGTTTGATGATCATGTTCAGCTGATTGTTTGATTTGATGATGTTGATAGAAAAATTGACCTCATGATAGGTGAGGATCAATGATAGGATGATGATGATTGACCTCATGATAGGCGAGGATCAATGATAGGATTGATGATTGACCTCATGATAGGTGAGGATCAATGATAGATTGATGATTCACCTCATGATAGGCGAGGATCAATGATAGATTGATGATTTACCTCATGATAGGTGAGGATTAATGATAGATTGGTGATTGACCTCATGATGGGCGAGGTTGGATCGATTGATGAACCTCATGATAGGCGAGGTTGGATTGATTGATGAACCTCATGATAGGCCAGGTTGAATTGATTGATGAACCTCATGATAGGCGAGGTGCATTGATTGATGAACCTCATGATAGGTGAGGTTGAATCGATTGATTGATAAGATTGCTGATTTGCGATATGTTATGATTATATGAGGATTTATGCATCTGGTGCAAGCGGATTCAGATTTGATTGGGCAATGTGGTCTATCATCTTTGATTGATATGCCCCAGTATAGGATTGATTAATGTACTGATACTTGATGATATACACTGATTCAATTGAGGTATTATGATTTTTTCCATTTTTTATGATGTACTTCTCGATATTTGGATATCCTTGTACACTTGGCATTATTTTGAGATGTATATGATATGCAGTGATGATGATGAGTGATCTACATGTTGATATGATGATAAAAATATATGATGCATTTGATCTCCATGTGATGATTATGATATGCAATGTTGTGATGATGCAATGTGATGTGATGATTATGATTATGCCATGTTGTGATGATGCAATGTGATGTGATGATTATGCAATGTTGTGATGATTATGATTATGCAAACTGTATTTGTTTTAGATGATATGTAATGCAAATGATTGAATGTGCGAGACTTCAAATGTTCAGGGCCTTAAGCTTAAATGAGTGAGTCTGTCCAACTTCCAAAAGTTGTGGGAAGACTATAGTAGATTGATCTTTTAAGCTTCATAACTCTGAAATATTTCCCAACTTTCTTGGAAATATGAAGAGACTCACTTATTTAAGTGTAGTGGATCACCCTCCTTAATGACATGATTTTGATTTTGGAAATGATATGCAATGTATGTCCTTTTTTTTTGTATTTTCTGATGCAAATATTATGATGGAATGTATGAATGTAAATGATGTGAGAATGTTTTCTAAGATATGCAAATGATGATGCAACTGATGTGCAACTAAATGAAAATGACGTGTTTTTGGTTAATGTCAAGTGTACTCAATCCATTAATAATAGAGATGACATCATTGTTTAAATGATTTTAGCGTTGAAAAACCCCATAAATACGCATGCAATACTAACATGAATGCAATCTAACTTAACTATGCAAATCTCGTATTCAAAAGTTGTCATTCGTATTAACCAATTTGTCGTGCTCTTTATCATCATTGGGCCTTTAAAATATTGAAAGTGAGTACAAGCATTGATGACATAGTTTAGACCAAGATGACCTGAGTACTACTTCCATGATGTTTTAAAATTGCAAGTTAACACAAGCATCTAAGTATAATTAAACCGAGATGACCTAAGCATGGCTTGCATAAATAGACAAGAGTTAACCATTTTCCTATGCAAATTCAAAATGTCATTAGTGATACTTTGTAGAGCACGTCCCACAATAACTTGCATAGTAATAATGATAAACTCACATATAGCAGACAAAGAAAAATCATACTCCTTCCTTGCTCCTCTAGTTCGATACATCATCAAGGACTCAAGGGATATGATAAAAAAAATCAAAGTAGAACAATTTGAACTTTCGTGTTTAATGTGATAAACCCTTGATTTAGAAAGATCATCATCCATTTGAAATTTGTGTTTGTAACGTTGGTCCGACGACTGTTTGCTTGTTGGTTCAATCTCAAAGTTTATTTTCCCCTAGTGAGTGTAGTATTTTTCCCCCAGTCTAGGGTGAGACACGACCATGATGACCAATACCTAACCTAAAGACCTATCCTAGGGGCCTCGGGGGCTAATCAACAGATTAGCCTTGCCTACGTTATACACACAAAGACCACGTAGTTCGACTGATGACTCAACCAAGATTTACAAGATGAAAATATGAACATAACAGACACCTAAAAGACTGACCTAAATGTCTCAAGGGATAATCAAATATCACCCTTGCCTATGTTCAAAGCTCAGAGACGACGTAGTTCAAATAAAGACTTTATTTTTGACTTTTTGACTTTTTGACCTATTTTCAGATTTTGATATGTTTTGAATGTTTTTGGATTTTCGATTTGTTTTGGATGTTTTTGGATTTTGATCTGTTTTGAATGTTTTTTGGATTTTTTATTTGTTTTGGATGTTTTTGGATTTTGATCTGTTTTGAATGTTTTTGGATTTTGATCTATTTTGAATGTTTTTGGATTTTGATTTGTTTTGAATGTTTTTGGATTTTTTATTTTCTGACCTTGAGAATGTACAAGAATCCAATCCAATGCAGGACATGCCCCCAGTGTGATACAATAAGACACTGATTTTTAGAATGGGTCGAGTAATACTAGGGGATACCATGATACAAACACTGGATCAAGCTATGATGCGAACAAGGAAGTGTGACAGATGTAGAGATGGAAGCATGATGGATAAATGATGCAGAGCAAGTCACTTAGCCCAAGATAGATGGAGAGTGCTTATTGTACACAATGCGCCTGTTTGCTAGGTTTTCACCAAGGAAACCATTTTTTTAGGACATTTTCTGATGTTTTTGGTATTTTTCAGGACCTTTTCCAATGAAATGATATGATATGACCAGTTGAAGAACCAAGATGCCCCACAAAAGAGGTAATGCAACCATGGATAAATGATAGATCAGACTAAAAGATTCACTGCAAAACATGCCACACAAGCAACATATCTCTTGTCACAAGATGATAATGGTTGATTGATTAAGATTCCAGGAATGATTGATTCCGTAAGGCATGATGATGATAAGTACTTAGGATCGCCGATTTACTCTAAGTACAATAAGATTGATGATTGTTGATGATTGATTGACAAAAGATATGAGGATTGGATAATGTTTTACAACTAGGCTCAAATATGATTTGCATGATAAGATTCAAGGTTGCAAAGGGACATGATGACATGGATTTTGATAAGCTAGGAGATATGGAATGGAAGAAAGCAAGGATAATGACAATGAATGGGATGATCAAGATCAACTAGATAAGATATAGACACAAGGACCAAGTACTTTTCCCCTATTCCTCATCAAGACCAAGGACGGGAAGAAATGATGTATTTAGAAAGAATGATGGAATATGGATAAGGCGAAGGATATGATACAAAAGATATGGATAAAGTGTACATGATAAGATATATGACATTCAAGAAGATCCTTAACTTTGTCAAGATCAAAGGTGGAAAAGTAAGGAATGAGCATAAAAGGGATAATGACCATGAATGATAAGATGGACGAAACTTGTCCCTAAGTGTAGAGAGCAAGAGGAATATGGAATATAGGATATGGATGATAGGGATATGTAAGGACTTAAGCATCAAGTTTCACAACCAAATATCTCTCGAATACATGCTCTAATAAACCATGGCAATGGGAAATTGGACTCCTAAATGTTGGTAGATTTAGGGTATGATGGGATAATGGATAGGAGGTTGAAAGGTTTGTTGATGGATAGATGGAAAGGATGGAAAGATCAACATTGGAACGCACCTTGAAGGGTGATGAAGTGATGGAGGAAAAATGGATTTGGAAGGTGATATGCTTTTATATGGAAGATTGGAGGAAGCTTTTGGATTAGCAAATTTAGGTGCCGATTTAGATTCCATTTCTTCTATGAGACATTTTGGAATCCACATGATTTTTGACTTTAATATTTTCTTTGTGGGCCATTGTAGCCTTTGAGATTTTTCTCTTTGATTTATAGACCTTTGTGGTCTTGGAAATTTTTCTTTTTGCTTTAATGGGCCTTTGTGGCCTTTTGAAATTTCCTTTTGATTTATGGACCTTTGTGGTCTTGGAAATTTTTATTTTTGCTTTGATGGGACTTTGTGGCCTTTTCTATTTTTCTTTTGATTTTGGATTAAATTTTCTTTTACTTTTTCATGCCTCTTCGAGGAGACACGTTGATCCTTTGATACATGTGAATTTTGATATGGAAGATTTTGACATTTGGCACCCAAATTGCTTCCAAGAGCAATAGGAGAGATGGATGGAGATGAATGGTATGGAGGTATCATGGATGAGTTGTTGGTGGTATAATTTTGAAAGGGCATCAAGGATGTGTGCCTTTGTTGTTCTTGAGGAATAGGATATGGACCTAGGATAGAGGGAAGGTTTGATGAACTAGGATGAGGACCTAGGATAGAGGGAAGGTTTGATGAACTAGGATGAGGACCTAGGATAGATGGAAGGTTTGGTGGATTAGGATGAGGACCTAAGATAGATGGTAGTTTTGATGGACTAGTAAACTTAGGTGTATAACCAAGGCCATGGTAATATGGGTTTTCTTGAGAAAAAAGGGGTTCTAGGATACCTTGTTCATGAAGGCCTAATCCTTTGCCTTTGTAGTTCATACTTTGAAACATTCGCTTACCAATGGGATATGTGTTGTTTGTGAAACAAGATGCGAGTCCATTTTGGGGAGGATATGATATGGATGAAAGGAAAGGTGTTGGAAGTAAGCCAAAGTGGACGAAGGTGGAGGATCCCAATTTGTAGGTGTGGGGTTCATGGATAGCTTGCATAGGTGTGATAGGATCTTGACATGGCGATGATGGGGTACTTTGATCTTGACTTGGAAGAGGATCACGAGGTGTGGGAGATGGAGTAGCTTGTTCTTCATTAGGTACAAAATCATCATGTAGTGGTGTGAAAGGCATATCTTGATCTTGAGAAGGATGAACATCCTCAGGGAATGAAGGGATATCCTCGAATGGAAGCATATCTTGATCTTGATGAGGAAGGGAATCATGAGATTTTGTAGAAATTATATCTTGATCATCGGGTGATAGGACATCATTAGATAGGATGTAAGAACTATTGGAAGAACTATCATGCTCCTGGGATGCAATAGAATATTGAGATGGTATGGATTCATTAGATGTGGTGGAAGGAGGACTTGGAAGTATACTTTTCGCTTGAGATGGAAGGGAATCATTGTGGATGAAAAGTGAAAGGAGGGGATCATCATAGAATTCTTGAGAGATTCGGTTTTGGTCAAAGATTGGAAGAACTTATGGAATATTAATATCATCAGATGAGGTGGAAAGAATGCTTTGATCTTGATGTGTAAGGGAGTTTATGCTAGCATGATTTGGACTGAGAGACTGACATGAATCATTGGATATAGAAGATATGATAGAAGAAGGTGGTTGGATGGAATTGTTGACTTGGGTGAAAGAATCCTGAGACTTATTTTGACTTGTGGGGGATGAAGATAGATGCATGACTTGGTAAGATTGTTCAATATCATTTGTGTTTGAAGACATTGATTTGGGCTTATTGAATTTTTGCAAAAATTCAAAGAAATTGAACTTGGATGATGTAGTTGTTGGTGGAGAAGGTGTCATGTTCATATTTCTGTCAGGTGGATAAGAATAGATGTCTTTTTGTGGTTGTTTCCCTTTGCATATCCTAAATTTGTTGTTGAAGGATTTTTATTGATGAGCTAAAACATTCAATTTATCCTCATATGTTTCAACAATGGTGGTTTGGATTTCACTGTTTTGAGTTTCAATGTTGGGATCTTGTTAAAATGGGCATACAAGTGTTATGATTTAGTTAAAATTTGATCTTTGTTTGGAAGAGTGCTAAGGATTACAACTAAGTCGGATAGAATGACAAATTCTATTGATGGGAATAAGTTTGATTTGATTGTATAACGTTGTTTCGTGATGAAAGGATGACAAATCCTGATGATGAAACTAGGTTTAACAATCAAAGATATGATAGATTTTGATGACTTAGGCACTTTGAGATGTTTAGATCTAGGTTTAGTTTGGAGAAATCCACTTGTATAGGTTGGTTTTAACAAGTTTAGACTTCTAAGGTATCTAAGGAATGATCTTGGACGTGGAGTTTTGAAATTTTGGTTCAAACTTGTGAGACGAGATACTCAAATCTTTGAAAAAGTCTTGGATTTTGATAGTAGTAAAAGATGTATAATTTGGGATTGTTCTTGCAAGCTCTTTTGTAGAAATTGAAGGTTAACCTCTATCTAAAGTCGTAAAGTGTTGATAAATGTTTTTGGTGTTCTTTTGGAGTAAGAGGTATGGAATTTGGTTTTTAAATCTTAATCTTTCATGAAATCATCGTGTAAACCACATATTTTGACTCTGTTTTGCCTAAGGAAAGGTTGAACACTGCTGAAAGGACTGATTTTCTGAAGATGGATGAACCTAAGTTATTGTTTCAGGGTCTGCAAGAGGCGCTAGAATAGGTGCAAAAGGCACCACAATAGAGACAAAAGGAGCCACTTCAGAGTCAAAACATGAAAATCAGGACTAGCAAAAGGCGCCACTTGGGACACCAAAGGTGCCACCTCAGAGTTTGACCTAAAAAAACTTAAAAACAAGGCTTGAAAAAGGCACCACTTGGGACACCAAAGGCGCCAAAACAATGTTTGACTCCACAAAACTTGAAAACTAGGCTTGCAAGAGGCACCACTTGGGACCCCAAAGGTGCCAAAACAGTGTTTGACTCCACAAAACTTGAAAACTAGGCTTACAAGAGGTGCCACTTGGGACCCCAAAGGCACCAAAATAGAGACAAAAGGCACCACTTGGGACCCAAAAGGCGCAAAAATAGAGACAAAAGGAACCACTTGGGACACCAAAGGCGCCACTTTAGAGTTGCATGTCAAAACACTTCTATAGTCAATCTTAAAATGGTCGTATCTTGGTCATACAAAGGTCTTTTTTAGAGCTTTTTTTTAAAAATGGGGTAGAATTTCATAAGCTATACCATGGTGTAGGAATTTTGGAACCACTTGAGACAAAAAAGGCTCAAAAACAGAGAAAAAAGGTGCCAAAACTCTTAGAAACCCTCAAAATGACTCCAAAATAGCAAAAATATCCCCCCAAAGGTTTGATTTCTTGGATTTTTCAATTGTAGACTTGTTTACCTCAATGAATGAAGTTTTGAATCAAGGTTTTCACTTTCAAAATGTGATGTTTTTTATGGTGTTTTGTTTGAGGTTTGTTTTGAAAACACTTTGATAAAGACACATCAAGCAAAATATACACTCCTAGGGTTGTGTTAGACTATATTCTTTTAGATTCCACACGAGTTTTACCCCAACTGCGCTATCTATAGTAGATGAATTTAGAAGCTTGGTTGTACAGGATCCCCCTTATAGTGCACTCTCTTCTCAGGCTAACCAAGCTTCCAGTCCCCATGAAACTCCCATGGCAAACTGATCATCTCTACTAAAAGTTGCGAGAATGTGGATGCCTTGGCAATGACCGTTGTTGCACTAAAGAATAGATAAAGGATTTTGGAAAATATACAACAAGGGTTTTAATTCAAACATTTTGTTTGTAGGGAGTGACCCATGTGGTGAGAGTCCCTTTCGATCCATCTCGTCGGAGCCACCCGCGTGATAATTGAACTTTCCCCAAGTATCCACATTTATCTCTCAGTTGGAAGTTGCTTGGCTTTAGCATGTTACCGGTTGGGTCGTTCCCATGGGTGATTAATTTTTCCCACAAGGTAGTCCCTCTAGGATAAACAAAATCAAGCAAGCATACCAGCAATTTGACCACTCTTTATTTCACATGAATAAAGAGAGAACACACACTATACACTCCACTTACACTTGCACATAAACAAGAATGGGTCTGGATTTTTGGATCACCCATTTAAGGGGAGATCATATGCCTACCATCCATCACATACAAAAGACATGGTGCTCATTAACCCATTAATGAAGCTATGCTCCTAACTTAACCAAAAGGAAACATGATATTCATTAACCTTTTAATTAAGCTACGTTCCTATCTTAACCAAAAGGAAATAAGTGAATAACATCCAAAACCTGCAATATGTTAGTAGTTTATGTTTTGAGTCTTTGACAACAATTCTGGGAAATCCTGTAAATGCACAACATAGAATGTGAGTTTTTCGATTTGGTGAAAAACTGCAAGAGGCACCAAAACAGAGACAAAAGGTGCCAAAATAGAGGCAAGAGGGGCCAAAACAGAGACAAAAAGTTCAAAAATAGAGTTAGAAAAGCTAGAACTCCCTGAAATAGTTTGCAAGAGGCGCCAAAACTCTAGAAACAGTGCATAATGGTCCCAGAATAGGTGAAAATAGTCTTGAAACAGCTTGCAAGAGGTGCCAAAACTCAAGCAAGAGGCGCCAAAACTCTAAAAACAGCCCATAATGGTCCCAAAATAGGTAAGAATGGTCTCAGAACAGTTTGCAAGAGGCGCCAAAACTCTAAAAACAACCCAGAATAGGTAAAAATGGTCTTAGAACAGTTTGCAAGAGGTGCCAAAACTTAAGCAAGAGGTGCCAAAACTCTAAAAACAACCCAAAATGGTTTTAGAATAGTTTGCAAGAGGTGCCAAAACTTTAAAAACAACCTAGAATAGTCCCGGAATAGGTAAAAATGGTCTCAGAACAGTTTGCAAGAGGTGCTAGAACTCCAAAAACAACCCAAAATTGCCTCAAAACAGGTGCAAAAGGCTCTCAAGTCTCAAATTTGAACTTGCGATCATGAAATTTGCAAAAAAGTTAGAAACAAGTGAGGCAAAGGCCCCACGGTGGGTGCCATTTTTTGTGTGTGTCAAATGTGGAGAGATTCAATGTCAACACAAACCTTAATGAAACGGTTTACATTCAAATTTTGATCAATTAAACTATTCTATTTGTAATACAATCAAACCTTTCAAATATGTATCATTGTCCTCTATTTCTAGGGATTTATTAAACCATTTGGCCCTCATATTTCTATGGGCACAATGGTTGTTAAAATTACAACCTAGAAAATGAGATTTGATGCTTAATATGCAAGCTAAGATGATTTCTATGTGCAAATGTGTGCTAGAAGGATTAGTGTTATACTTCTAAATGAAACAAAAGGATGAAAAGGATGATGAATACAATGATAAATGAAGGATGACGTTGATGATAAATGAACAAGTGGAGATGAGTGAGATGATATGAAACTAAAATGAATTATTCATGATTATGCATATGCTCAAATGCAACGAAAAAGCAAACTAATCTAAAATGCAACTATAATGTAATATGTTAATCTAAGATGAGAATGCAACATAAAACATGATATAAAATATAGTTATAAGACTCCAAAATTGCTCCAAGATCCTAAGAAAAACCTGCATAATGAATTTACTTCCAATGTGGATTGATAAATGCAAAGGAAAGGGGGTGTATTTATAGGGTTTCTCAAGCATTTTGTGAGGTGGCACCTATCAATGGTCTAGATTCGAAGGAGAAAGAATAGACGGTGGAGATGGAAAGAATCAGGATGTTGTCCCCTTGACCAAAGACAACATGCCATGTGTGTGGGAGGAATCTCTTGACCAATGGGAAACATGCCATTTGGATGGGAGACCCAAGTGTGTGAAACAAAGACCCATGTGCTCCAAATTTGTTGGAAGTGTAGGAGAATAAAGCCATGTGCTTTTTCCAATTGGTGGAAGTGTGTGAGGATAATTCTAATTAATAATTAGGCTTATTTATTTTCATGTGACCTTTGTGAGGTGGCACAAGAAAATGTAGTAGACATGTGCTCTAATTCTTAATCAGGATTAAGGAAGATTAATTAAATAAACATGTTTAGGATGCTTTGTTTATTTAATTATTTAGAAGAATATGATTTTGGAGAATTAAAAGAAGAGTGAATAATATAAATAAAGTAAGACTTTATTTATACATAGTTGAAACATTAATCAAATAAGTTGTATTTAATTAACTGAATATGATGACCATTTTTAGGTGTATACAAGGGGCATATCTTGATCTTTTCTTTGTTGTTGTTTTCCTAGATGTCCCACGTAGTACCCACCAAGACCCCTAAGGTCTTGTTTTATGTTGGGGCATCCTTTTGTGCTTGTGGTTATTCCAATGCCTGGCCCGACCAAGGTCTTCGTGACTTTGGGGTGTTGGAATAGCCTTCTTGTCTGTTGTGTTTGTTTTATTTATTAGACATGAATAGGCCTTGGTTCTTCATACCCTGGCATCTTGTGTCTTGTGCTATAGTAAAAATCAGTGCTCTGATGGAAAATTGCATTAGGATTGCATTTCCTCTCCCATTCCATCCTCTCATCTATCAAAAATCCCCCGCATCCATTCATCCTTCATCAATCTCCCTCCCCTATCCATCCAATCTCTTATCATCATCTCTTCAATCTTCTTAGAATAATATAGATTGGTTATTCTAAGCATCTTGTCCCCCATCATTTTTATTCCTTTCATCCAATCCTCACCCATTCAATCTAGCAAAAATCACCTCATCACATCCTTGGTCTTGTTCCCAGCCTTGCTACAAGCCTTGATCCAACCATCACCATCGTTATCATCATTGGGATGTATCCTTCCCTATCCTTTGGTGTTGTTTCAGGATGTATCCTTCCCTATCCTCGTGTTGTTTTGGGATGTATCCTTCCCTCATCAACAACACTTTCATCATCATCATCATCGGGATGTATCCTTCCCTATCCTTGTGTTGTTTCAGAATATATCATTCCCTCATTGACAACACTCCATCCATCATCAACCCCTTTTGGCTTGTAGCTTGACTAGGGAAACATCACCTTTTTTCCTTAAATCCATTTGTGCTTCATCCATCTCCTATCACTTATCTTCCTCTCTTATCCATCACTTTGCATCATCTTCCTCATATACTCTTGCATCGTTTCATCCATTTCAAGAGCACACCCATGTTCTCTTGAACCCGCATGTCCTCTCGAGGGGGCATCCTCAAACCCTACTCTTCATCTTCACCCCCATCATTTTTCCTTCCTAGTCACTCCTTTGAATGACTGGGGAATCTTTTCCGATCTAGCCATATTCTTCTAGGTTCTATGTTTTAATCTTCTTTGAAATGATGCTACTTCGCAACACCATCTCAAAGAGGGGAAAAATGTAGACACCTAAATTTGGACACTTATATTTGTCCAAATTTTCCCTCTTCATTTAAATACCCTCTCATTATATTAATTAAGTAATATTGTTATTATTTAATTAATATCCTTAAATCATCTAAACCCCTAAGGTATTCAATTAATAATTAAATACCTTACCCATTTCATCAAATGAATTAAATAAATATGACATTTATTTAATTCCTCACGTGTCACATCCCTTCCTTAATCTTAATCAACCTCCTAATTTCATCATTAGGAATGTGCACATGCCTAATCCTTGATTAGGATGTGTCACATCCTCCAACTTTTGCAAGTTGGCCCCTAATCTCTCTTAACCACCTAACCCTCCTCTAATCCTTCATTAACTAGCTTAATCAACCTCCCAAGGAATTTTTAATTCCTTTTATCCTTCCAAGGAATACTAAATTCATTTTTCTCTTCCCCATGTGATCTTTGACTTGTCACATCCAGTCATATGCGAACTCTTCCTCATGTAATCTTTGACTTGTCACATCAAGTCACATGTGGACAAGTGCTTCCCTTTTTGGAACCTTGTCTTGTCCATGGGACTCTTCCAAGCATGTGAATTTTCAATTCACATTTATTTTCCCAACTACTTTCCTCTTCCCCATGGAGATTTTTGAGGAATACTAAAATTCCTCTCATGTCACTTTCCAATCATTTGGGAACAAAAACTTTCCTTTTAAGGCAATCTTCTCCTCTCCCAATGTACTTTCAAAGTACTTTTCATTTTTCCACATCATGTACCCTCCTTCCATCTCATCATGTTCTTTGGACACTTCATCCTCCACATGGCAAGATGTGAGGGCTTGTGAGTCCTCAAATCACCATAGCCCTACATCTTGGCCATGGTGGCTCAATCTTAACCATCCATTTCTCTAGAGAATTCAAATTCTTCTATAAATACCCCTCTTTTCTCTCATTGAGGGACCTTATGCATTTGATACCAAACTCTTGTCATTTTTCCATTTGAAGCCATACTTAGCCAATTTGCATATCTTGCCTTCATCATAGCACTTGAATCCATTAATCATTCCACTTTCAACCATCTTGCATCCCATCTTGCATCTTTAATCTAATTTTCCATCCAAGGAGCATACACAACATCAAAGATCGAAGGGCCAACCAAGGGACAACTTGACAAGGTATAATCGTTTCATTCCATCTTCTTTGTTTAAGTTCGACGTTTTGCCCAATCTTGAGGTGTTAGGTGTTCTTCATTGTTTCTTGCATTTTTGTTGTTGCACGTTTAGGAATAAGGATTTTCACCTAGTCACAACTTCATAACCAACCTATTAACAAACAATATATGTGTGATAAATTTGACTAAGTGGTCATCCATAATGTTAACATATAGGTTTTCATATAAATTTGAATCATATGTATAAGAAACCAATAGGTGTGGGTAACAATGAGATCAATAAAATAGAATTAAATTAATTTTTTGCATATCACTATCAATAGAGTTACAACAAAAATTCCATGTTGATTCTAATTTCAAGATTCTCATACATAGAATTATATTTATAAAATTTGATTCACCATCCATAAGACATTTGTAAAACTCAAAGATGTTAGTTCTTGACAAAATACATTTGAGTTGATAAGGGCTTGTATTTCTTCATTTTGTGAAGCTGAAAGAAATAACATAGTCATACACAAATAAATTGTCCAATTTCCATCATATTGAGAGTTAGAGAAATAACATCATGCATAGTCATACTCAATATTTATACAAAATAACCTACTTCTATGCGTAGTTTCCATGAAGAATGCCATCACTTATAACTTTTAGACTTTCTCTTGACTCTTCTACTATTGATGTTCAATAATGCAATACTAAACAATAAAGTAATTGAACATAAGTGTAATTTTTTCATTAAATGATGCCACACAATTTTATTAATTTTGTTATTAAGGTATTATTTACAAAGCTATAAAATATTACTTCTCTTTCAATCTTATATTTCAATGCCCATTGTCATCATAAATTAACTCACCTCAAAACTTGGATGTCTTTTCTACATTCAAGATTGCGATTTGGTGTGATGTTAGATTTTCTAGCTGGAAGTTCTACTATGAGATTGCATTTAAACTATATTGTACTCATGGAACTTGATGAAATTTAAACTACATTTCAATTTTTGAGCATTGAAATTATATTATATTGTTAGTGTGAAAAGAGATAATATCAAACTAGTTAGATTGTATCCTATCTAGGAGGTTCATATTCAAACTATATTTAAGCTCACTTGGAAGTCATCTCATGTGGACTCACCAAGTGTCTCAACACTTGTCCATAAAATCCTACACTTGTTTCATTCTTGGAGGGATAGTCAGATTTTCACTCCTTCTTTCTCACCTCCTCATCCTCACCTTTATAAGAAAGGTTCTTTTGTACATTTCACATAGTGTTAAATCTCATTCTTAATAGCTTATGCTATTTTCTTATTCTTACATATTCTTGTTTTGTGGATTGATTTGAGTTTGCAAGTAGATCTTGGTTGCTCCAATGTGGTATTAGAGAAAGCTTGCAACTTGATTCCATTTCTCTTTGGAATTTGTGAGGTTCATGGGTATCAAATCTCAAGAAATGTAGTGTGGAGCTAAATGGATGTTGCCATTGCACTCAAAGAGGATGAGAAATGATTCATATATAACACAAGTTTTTTGGTGGTAAGAAAAAAATTGGTGTTTTGAGAGGCCACCGATGGTGGTCATAAAAAAATATGTACAATTCCTATAGATCGATAGGCCATACAATCACTACAACGTACATGCACCACTATACCATCCTCTTTATGTTGTACCTATCTCAATCTATGTGCAATCCTTGACTTTTGTGTAGGCATATGACAAGATTTTTTTTTTATTTTTTTTTGTAGGGTACAACATTGCATAGGAGTGACATTAGTAGTCAACCTACATAGTACCCTACTGACATTATCATCATGTAGGGTTAAAACCACTTGCGCCCAGTTTGGCAATTTCCAGATTTTCATGGGATGGTTTCGTGTTTTCCAAGTGGTTTTGTATCAAATTGAAGGTGGTTTTTGAATATTCTAGCTAAGAAGAATATTTTTGAGGGAATATTTAAATATTCCATTACTTATGTCAGCACTTTTTCACCCTCTAGCCATAACCCTCACCAATGGCATGTTTGACTTTTTGTCTCAATTTCAAGAGTCTCATTCTTGGTTACACAAATGTCTTTTTGAATTATTTATTTTTCATTTTGTGTATTTTTCATCCTCTATCTGGTGATTTTTTTAAAGTATGATGTATATATATTTTTAAAATAAGCAATTATCATAGGCTACCTTGCACAATTTCTATTTTTGTAACTTCAGAGGGCTCGTTTGGGCTCATACAGACTCCATTTTGGGTGTCATTTTTTGAATCTACTTAATTTTTTGAGCTCTATGCACTAGTCTTGATAGTTTTTCTTTAATGTATTCTAAAATTTTAAATTTTGAATATGTTTTTTTTTAAGGATTTGTACATCAAATCCACTTTATGGAATCTGTAAATGCACTAAAATAAAGTACCACATCACTATAAATTTTATTAGGGGGATTATGTTTTAAATAATGGGGGTGTATTCATGTCTTTGTCATTTTTTTGAGGTTTGTAAGGCATCCATCATTTATGTCTTTATTTTCCACCTCATGACATAAACTTGTAAGAACTCTAAAAACAACAATATGTTTGTAAATGCACTTATATTTAAAGTGACAAAAAACTAAATGTGTGTTCCTTAGGGAGGGACTTTTACACATCTATTGTGCCTCTTGTGTACATGCACTAAGTTATAAAGTGTAATGGGGATTTTTTGCTACCTTATTGCCATCACAACAACGAATCCTAGTGATTCTTGTCTCATGCATGTGTGCCTTGGAAATTTCACACCCTTTTTAGTTTATTGTACGTCAAATTACATATGTGCACACTTTTGTGCCCAATTTCAGTTTATTTGCATATGCCTCTTCCTTTTCAGTATTAAGGTGGGTATTATCACAGTGTTATGCTAATGATTCCTTGTTTTTAGTGGAGAAATTGAGCAACCTTCTACTTTTTTGGGGTCATATAGACCTCTTTTATCTCTCATATCGGGGTAATATTTTGGTTGATCATATTTTGTAAGATTCTAGTACTTATGTAGAGCACTAGATGCATATTTTAGTAGTGTACTACATGTCATTTGTGCACCATTTATTTTGTACTCCTTGATCATAGTACTTTCACATCTTCAACTTCATAGAGTGTGTTTTTCCTTCGTGCCATTTGCATATTCATTTTTTAGTAGTGCACTATAGGTTCACTCATGTAGTGTTTTATATCGCTTATCTTGATCTACATTCGTTGGAATTTCATTGATTCCAACAAACATCATCTTTGGTAGAGCTTACAACTTCAACATGCTTCAAGATTTCATCATCATGTTCCTATCTTCATGGGACATCTTTTTAGGAGGTATTATCCTTCTCATTTGTCTCTTTTGGAGAGGATTTTTTGTTCCCATTGGGTTTTCTTCTTTACTCTGTTTGTGAGAGATATTTAATGTACATGAGTACCTTATCAAGCCTTGTTGTTGGGACTGGTCTTTTCAATGTCTAACTTTCTCCCTATCTAGGAGGGTCATTTTCACACTGTACTTAATCTCACTTGGGAGACATCTCACCTTTTGTCTCACCTCCTGTGGACTCACCAAGTGTCTCAACACTTGTGCATAGAGTCCTACACTCATTTCATTCTTAGAGGGGTATTTATATCTTGTTAAAATATTTTCTTGTAAGAAAATATTTTATAGAAATAGACTTAAACATGGAAAAATAGGTCATTGGTATCTCATATAGTAGTAAAAAGATACATGACTCTTCACTTGCATTACATTGCGAAAAAATAGCAACGTTGTTAACATTTGTCATTAAGTGCCAACTAATAAAGTGTGGAATTATGAATAACTTCTTTGAAAGATATATATTATAAAGGGTCAACCATATCATTTTATGTAGATTTAATTATTCTAAACTACATAGTTTATTTTTGGGCTTATTTCACAATAATTCTCATTTCCTCTAGCATAGAAGGAAGACCAAAAAAATTTAGAAGTGTCTTTATGTTACTTAACTTATATAAGAGATCAAGATCTTTGTCTACTATGAGATGATGTTCATACATTAATCCAAACAAGGATTTGATATTTTATAGAAAAATATTTATATTGGCCCATGCAATGAGATCCATATGGTAACAACATCCTTAAGAAGATTGTTTTCTACAGTTATTATCTCAACAAAATATTTGGGACTTCGATAGAAATGAGTGGAGCTTGTGGATTAGATCTTCATCTTTTAGTACTACAAAAAACTTGTTCATAATTTTAAACTTAATTATTCTATGGGGCAATGAATGACAATAGTGTATGGGGAAAAAAGTTTGTAACTTTATACAAAGGTTGTTGGACTATGACCTTGTATTATTGAATCTTCATTTGTACCTATACATGCCTTTTTCTTGGTAATTATGTAGTCATACATACCTCCAATACCATTTAAATATTTATTAACTAATTCAAATAGATTATGTAATGTTGCATTCTCCTTTATTTTATGAATAAAGAGAGATGAGGTTGGTAGATATATTTTTCTATAATATATAATTGCATACTTACCCAAGAAGTATTATCTACTACTATAAATCTATCTAAAGATAATGCAATAAAAGTTGACTTTTTTTTTTTTCCTAAGCATCTTATTTTTCCACCTCAATAACACAACTTGCATTTCCCATCCATTGTTTATTGAAATTTATGTGTTAAGAAAGTTAAGAAAACTTATAAAATATAACAAAATATTATATTTTTGGTAGTCTATCATAGGATGTGTTCTTATCAAAATATAAAAATTAATACTCAACTTAATAATTTTGTCAATTGTTCTTCTCCCATCATCTTTTCAAATTAAGCTTCAATTGAATCTTCACATGCAATAAGCTTCACCTTTCTTTCCATATGTGCATAATATTATAGGGAATGCTTAACATGAATACATTTTTTCCTTTTTTTCCCCATATTATCAGTGATATTTCCTTTCCATCCATAATTTGATTTTCATAAAATTTGACAACTTATTTTTCAATAGTGTCAAATTTTAGCTACAACTTTTTTTCCCTACCATATTTTCAACCATAAATTTAACACTTTCATCTTATGAGAGGCTCATCTTTGTTTACACTCTCTACTAGTACAATGAGTGGGAACTTTGATACCCAATCAATCTAATTTTTTTATGTCATATCCCACTCATGCCTCACTTTTATTTTGGATTTTATTTTCCCCTTCTATGCAATATCTACTTTTTTGTTATCCCTTATTGAGGTCAATTTATTAATATAATCATTCCCACTACCTTGAGAATCTTGTGAGCTTGGAACATCATTTGGGGCATTATCTTCCATCTAATTTGAAACTTCTTATGATGTATTTCCTTGTTTGTTAATGGATGGTACAAATCCTAACATTGTAGCTTGATCTTCATATGATGGATGACAAATATTGCTAAAGTATGACATTATGTTTCTACATTTTGATGATCTCCCTTTACCACTTCCAAGCAACTTATTCTTGCTAAACATCTCACAAACTAAAAGCTAAAAAGTTGTCCTTTTGTTTAAGCTCACAATTCACCATCTAAGACTTAACATGATTTTTTTTTTGTATTTTCTATCTTATATAACAATGAAACTAAATAATAAATATACAAAATAGACAAGAAAGAATCATAGAATATAGATCCCTTGGGCCTAGATCATAAATATCTCTCTGCTCGGTGTCATCTATATCAATGAAACCAAACCAACAAATAGATAAATAAGCATGAGGAATCTTATATTATAAAACAATAAAGAAATTATCACTTTATGTTTATTGACTCACTAATTCTTCTAGTTGTAACCTATCTATGATCTAAATCAAGAGCACAATAATATGTGTAGAATATCAATTCATAGTTTTTATACAAATACATATTTGGTGAATCTCATAGTTTTATTTTAAAATAATGGAGTACAAATTTGGTGAATATTTGCATGATTATAAAATGAGAGTAAAAATTTGGTGAATTGCACATGATTGTAAAAAAAAATCCATATAAATGGGTGAATTAGACCATGATAAACAATATATGTTCTAATTATAAAGGTGATTATGGTCCTACGATTAGCATGGATTTATGTTGGCATTGGAAAAATTGGCCCTCATACACAGTGAACTTATAATTCTATTGGTGAATATTTCAATAAATTAAAACACACCTTCAAAATTCTAGGTGATTTCCCATTACAAGTGTGTAGGTTATTGCGGCAAAAAAATAATTTGATGACAAATCAACATGAATTTGACTAATAATTCATAAAATTGTGGCGATTTGGCTCCCTGCCAGTTGAAATATATTTACCAAATTTGAATTGGTAGAAAATAACTATTCACCAATTGGAAAATATTTGCTATTGAAAAAACCCTAGCAATTTTTCATACCCATTAGTATGGCTCTTCCTCAACTAAGTTGTTTGTGTCTTCCAAAAATCCACAATGACAATTCATGGAGGTTGATTGAGAGCCATTACACATCCCCCCCATAAAATTTGGGTTGCCTTTGGCCATGCCATTAAAATTCATCTTGATCCTCCCAACTTCTAAGATGTGCAATTTGATATTCTTGTGAACAAGTTGCAAGGATATAGATTTAAGTTTATAAACCCACTTAATATTATCCAAGCATCTACCCAAAAACTCCTCCATATTACACCATTATGGTGAGACATAACATTTACCCAACTCTTATAGACCTATGACTACCCAAATCCCATATGCATTCCACTAGTTGAGTCTTTTCCTAAAAAAAAACTAGTTCCTTTCAATGCATATTCCATACCATCAATTTTCTGAAAAGATCCCATCAATTTTAGGGCTAGGCTCTTACTTCCTAGCTTTTCTAGTTGTAAAGTAGCCCTAAAATGCTACCAAAAGGGATCCAAGGTTTATCCCTTTTGTAGTTCCCAAGTTCAAATACTTTCTACAAAAGACACAAGATGAATAAGTGGGCATTATTTTTTCCATACATTCCATGACACACATCTTAATGGGCTCAACTAATCATATAAGTTAAGCCTATCCCAAGTAAGGACCCTCCCATTTTCTACCAACCACAAAAAGGTGTTAGCTTTGGAGAGGCTTCAATACTAATCTAAATCATCCTACTAGGGAATATGTGTACCCTTACCAACCCTCCCCATGAGGTCCTCAGACACTAAGTCCCAAATTTTTTTTAGAAAGCCCCATTTTCTACACCCTTGTCGAAGGAATGATTGGGTAAAAATTCTTACCATACTCAACATTATCAATATATTCGAAGTGTAGGACCTAAATCCACAACCTATCCAGGAATTATTCATCATTTTGTAATCTATAAATACCATACCACCTTCATTTTTTCCCCTAGAAATAAAGTTCCACTTGATTAGGTTGAATTTCTTTGAACCATCCATTTCAATCTAGACAAAGTTTTGCTATATGTTAGAGATTGCCTTTGCAACTTTTCTTGGGATATAAAAAATGACATTACAAAGATAGGGATTGTTCTCAAGGAAGTCTTGTTCAATATGATGCACCTTGCCAAGGAGAGCCATTTAAACTTCCCAAAGGAGAACTTGTTCTAGGTCTTAGCTACTAATGATTTTTAATCCTCAACCATGGCCTTCCTCTAAATACATAATACTCTTAAATAATATCTAGGTAGAGTTCCCAATCAAATCCTAAGATCCATAGAATATTAATTAAATCCTCACCAAGTTATATTTTTGATTTATTCTTATTGATCCTTTGATTGACTTCCTTTTAATAGATATCCAATACCCTTATAAGAACCTTATTCTCTTCAATTGACACTTCCCTAACTAAAATGTATCATCCATAAATTATAAATGAGTGATGTTTTTGATTTTGGAGGAAATTTAGAGGTCGATAAGGTTACCTCTATGGGGTTAAAATTTCATGATTGACTCATCACTTCAACCACAACTAGGAACAAAAATGGTGACGATGGATCACCTTGTCTAAGATCCACTATGTGCATCAAATAATTTTTTCAAGATTCCATTGATCAAGATAGAAAGGTCATTGAGGATATGTAGCTCTTGAACCACTTCCTACATATACTGATTTCATCATATCTTGTAGATCCATGAAATATTAAAAATAACAAATTCATTTTTTATTTCATTTCATTTTCTTTCTTTAAATGTAACTATAAATTTGATACATATGGAGCACTTCAAGGCCAAACTGTTCATTCTATTAAATGTAATAAACAAGTTACACACATTACTACCACTACCTCAAAATCATTCAACGTCTGACAAGAAGAAAACAACACATTATTTTTTGGACAAATTTATTATTCAAAGTATGTTTCCTCGATTACAAAATATTACATATGAAAAATCTATTTATGGTAAATCAATAATTATCTTCATTTTGTGAGACTTCTATACAAAAGAATAGTTCATGCTCACGCAAAACAACCTTATGATCAAAGCAAATTGTATAATCAACATATTCAATGGCTAGGTACAATGCTACTTGGCTATCAATTAGCATATGCAAGAACCCTAAAAAAGAAATTGAATTGTACATGAATAATATAGAATTTCTTTCAATTACCTTTTTTTCTTGAGAAAGCTAACTCTTAGACAAAACGCACTTATGTATGTAACGCATGCTAACACAGCATGCCATCCCTCATCCCACATGCTGGACAAAACCCACCGCCGAAAAGGCAAAACGAAGTGACGGAAAGATTTAACGAACTAAGATGGATGAACGAACAACAGTTGACGGACGGAGATGGACGAACCGACGAATGGCTATCGTAGAATTTAAAAACGAGCGGGAATCTCAATTTTAAAAATTGAGCGGGAGGTTTAATGGAGCGGGAGTTTTCAAAATAATTCGCTGCACAATTTTGCAGGTTGTTGAGTTTGAGGGAGCTGTCATCGCATTGTTCCATTTGTTGATAACCTGAACAAACATGGTCTACCCACTCACAGGGGCTTTTTACCGGTAGAATCTTCCAAATGTGACCAATATGCTTGTAAAGGTTTCAGTTTTTCTCATTGTGATATATTTCCAGGGTTGTTTTGCCTGTGAGATCAAAGAATGCGCGTGGGTAGCAAGGGTCACATCAAGTTATTTTGCACATCTAACATGCCAATCATTCTGCAGTTTGCTCTGGTTTCAAATTTGTATTTCATTTCTCAGGTATCTTTTTTTCCCTTTGTTTTACAGAATTGTTAGCTTCGTTTGTATTTCATTTTTCAGGTATCTTTTTTTCTCAGGAGATTTAATTACATGGCCTTTGGATTGAAGCAGATCTAGTGTTGTCTTCAACATTTTCTTCAGCTGACTTAAATGAATCTTCATATTCTGTCTGTCCAGATAAACTTCCTTAGTGGCGTACCAGAATTTGTCATTAACAGCCTTTGGATTGGTCAAATACACATGATCCTTGGGATATTCTTCATACAATGAACTC